>CM035783.1:53141230-53150613 GCA_020466265.1 Siphamia tubifer
CTGTTTGCCTAGTGTTGGCCTACTGTTTGCCTCGTGTTGGCCAACTGTTTGCCTAGTGTTGGCCAACTGTTTGCCTAGTGTTGGTCTAGTGTTGGCACCACATTGACCAGAACTGGCCCTGCCCACAGGTCTCTTAAACGCCGTTTAAAAGCTCTTCAGTCGTTGTAATTGTTGGAGCAGCAGACTCTGCAGCGTCTGGCATCGACGCTGCAGAGTCTGAACCTGAAATGAGTCACAGATGGAAAAATGTCTTTGGTCAGAGTCAGACTGACCCGGCTTATGTTTGGTGTAGGAGTCAAAAGAAAAGTCCAGTTGTTTTCCATTTGTCTTCATCTGCGGCGCTAAGCTCTCCTGGCTCAGCTGTGTTTGGGTTCAGCTTCGCTCTCACAGATTAACGAGGCTTAATTATAAATCTGAGCTCATTTATCCACGTCCAGGTTATTTTACTTCTACTGACGCTATTATTAACTACTGCTGTGAACACTCATCTGTCAGCAGTTGGACCAACGTACTGCACTTTACTTTATACAAACTGAAGAACTGGGATCATGCAGAGTGTCATCCTAAATCACAAGTGTCAAACATAAGGGCCGGGGGCCAAATGCGGTCGCTAAAGGGTCCAGTCTGGCCCCTGAGATGAAAGAGAATATGCAGAATAATTAGATCTACACTGGGTCAGAGCAGTGAAATATGATCAGAATTAACTATTATTAGATTATAATGTAAAAAAATTATAATGTAAAAAAAGTCAAAATAAAGAAAGAATAAAATATATTTAAAAAAGGAAAATAGAAAAATAATTTTAAAAAAATGCAGATTATAATGTAAAAAAAGTCAAAGTAAAGAAAGAATAAAACAAATTTAAAAAAGGACAATAGAAAAATAATAAAAAAACTGATATAACCTTGATATGATACTATATATATATATATATATATATATATATATATATATATATATATATATATATATATATATATATATATATATATATATAACTATATATAGTTGAGATTTTACCTTTTTGTCATCAAAATTAAGTAATATTTCAAATATTTAGTTCCTGGAAAATTAATTCAAAGTCATTATGATATGGTCCTGAAAACTACCTTTTACTGAGATGGAAAATAAATGATTATGAGGATTAAAAAAATTTAAAAAATAAAAAATTTTCCAAATGTACCTGTTAAAGTTTGTATGACGCCACAACACTACATGAAGTTATAAAACATAATATAAATGTCTCAGCCAGTTAAACAAACATTAGTACTAGTACTGTGTACTGTGTACTGTGTACTGTGTACTGTGTACTGTGTACTGTGTACTGTGTAGTAGAGGCAGTTTCTGACAAAAATTGAACAAAGACACAGACATTAAAACAACCTTTAAAATCTGACAATAAAATATTACCTAGATGATAAAAATGCAGCAGAAAAACTATTGTTCCAAATGCACCTGTTGGTTCTAGTGCATCATTTTAGTCGATAAATATGAACTGCTGCTGCACACATGTTGTTTCGTATGTAAGATAAACAGGAAAAGATGGAAGGAGCAAATGATTGGTCACATTTTTTGGGAAAGTTGCAGTGATTGGTTAAAATTGTAACATTGCACTGAATTCACAGGGATTGAATGAATTTATGGTGAAGTTGTAAATCCTGGAGGGTCTGACATATATATATATATATATATATATATATATATATATATATATATATATATATACACACACACCCATAAATATATATAATATGATAAATTATGTATAACTAGAGTATATCACTAATATATTCTATTTATATATAGTGTAAGTGTATATATACTCCCATAATAATCAACACTTCCTCTTCCATATACTTGGTTAGAAATATTTTTTTAACTTTTTTTTTTTAAAACAGATTTATGTTACTGTATATTTCTATCTCCAGAATGTTCCACCGATGTGGAACAGTTTGTAAGTGTGTATTCTACGCCTCAGTTCCAGACACAGTATTTCTTGGTGTCGTGTTGTTATTCTTTTTCTCTATTTGGTAAAATTATGTGGTGTGTATGATTTGATTTGATTACACTGGATTTTTTTATTTTATTTTTTGGGGGGAAAAGCAAAGGTTATTTCACACTAGCAAACTAGAAAATGACTACCTGACCTGTGATTTCACCTTCTTTTCTACACACTCACTTCCCCCTAAACGTGATTCTTTAGCCTGGTTTCACGTGCGGAACTTTGCAAAGGCTGTCGTAACACGTTTTGTCACCATGGACTGGGAGAAAAAAAAAATCCATTTGTAGTGTCTTTGAACACAATCGCTGCTGAAATGAGGCAGACAAAAAGGAAGAAGGAAGAAGAGGCAAAAACACAGTTATGTGGAGAAAGGACAGAGTTTGTGACTGACAGGATAAACAAATGTTGTCATTTACATGGTTTACATGGTTTACATGGTTTACATGGTTTACATGGTCCACTTCCACAACACAAAAGGTTCCAGTCTGCCGCTGTCCTCGGGTTAATCGTAATCTTTCTCGGTAGGATTAGTGTCGACATGTTTCCAATCATATCTTGTCTTAGTAAACTACCGGAAAAACATGGGACGGTCCTGTAAAATATGTCATATATTCAGGCCAGTATAATAATCCTCCTTTAATAAAGACTCTCCTTCCAAGAAAAGAACCCATGGAGAAGCATTAGAACCTTCTAGAACATGTGTCAAACTCCAGTCCTGGAGGGACAGTGTCCTGCATGTTTTAGATATGTCCTTCTTCCATATGATTCACTTTAACTCTTTAACTTCTGAAACTGTAGCAGTTCCATCATAAAAAAAAAAAACAAGCAACAAAATGAACAAAAGCGGCCAAAGTAATGAATAAAATGAACGAAAATTGCCAAAGTTATCAATAAAATGATTTTTTTTTTATAATAAACTAACTAAATAATTAGTAACCTCATGTCGATGTTCATAAAAGTCCAAATTGAAGGGGAAGAATTTGCCACCCATAATGCTTTGCGAACACTTACATTTTTCCCCATCTCTGTTTTTTTAAAAAATGGCAACTGACCCCCTGGACCTATACCCACTGGCCCCGCCCCCCTGTACCGATACCCACTGGCCCCGCCCCCTGGACCTGCATGTTGTTAGTTGACTGTCTGGTTTGTACACAGTGGAAGAAGCTCCTTTAAAAACTAAACTAACTAGGTGGACTGGACTATAAGGTGGACTGGACTATAAGGTGGACTGGACTATAAGGTGGACTGGGCTATAAGGTGGACTGGACTATAAGGTGGACTGGACTATAAGGTGGACTGGGCTATAAGGTGGACTGGACTATAAGATGGACTGGACTATAAGGTGGACTGGGCTATAAGGTGGACTGGACTATACGGTGGACTGGACTATAAGGTGGGCTGGACTATAAGGTGGGCTGGACTATAAGGTGGACTGGGCTATAAGGTGAACTGGACTATATGGTGGACTGGACTATAAGGTGGACTGGACTATAAGGTGGGCTGGACTATAAGGTGGACTGGACTATAAGGTGGACTGGGCTATAAGGTGGACTGGGCTATAAGGTGGACTGTACTATAAGGTGGACTGGACTATAAGGTGGACTGGGCTATAAGGTCAACTGGGCTATGACGTGGACTGGGCTATAAGGTGGACTGGACTATAAGGTGGACTGGACTATAAGGTGGACTGGGCTATAAGGTGGACTGGGCTATAAGGTGGACTGGGCTATAAGGTGGAATGGACTATAAGGTGGACTGGACTATAAGGTGGACTGGACTATAAGGTGGACTGGGCTATAGCGTGGACTGGACTATAAGGTGGACTGGGCTACAAGGTGGACTGGGCTATAAGGTGGACTGTCAATGAATGGGTTTTATGAAGGTTTTTCATATGTAAGACACATTAAGTCAAGTAAAAATTGTGAGATAAAAAGTAAAAATTATGAGAGAAAAAACTAAATTATAAGATAAAAATGTAAATTTATCAGATAAAAAGCCAATATTATGTATATATCAGTCACACTGTGTTTTTTGTAGAACTAGTTAATATACAGTAACAATACCTGCCTCATGTCCAATAATCTACTGAGGCTGAACAACAACAACAGAACATTAAGGTCATTTTTCTCAGTTTGGTGTGTGTGCAGTTACTGACTCTGTACTTTGTAGGACAGTATTCCACACCAACCACACAAAGACACACATATACATCACTGTTTATCAGTCTGAATGTTAATTTTACTGCACTAATGAGTGATTTACCAACTGTTTTCTTCCCACTCTGTTGTTTATTTACCACTCTTCATGTCTCTTTTTTTCTCTTCCACATGCTCCTCCCACATCACTTCCTCCTGACTCGGGTTGTCTCAACTGAACAGGTAAGAGATTTTTAACAAATAATTCCTTTTACATGTACACAATGTTAATACGTTTTACACAAAACAAAACTAAATTCCATGTGACGTCAGATGGACCGTCTGTTTCTGGGTCCCTGGTTCCTGTTGTTGTTTAGTGTGAATGCAGCCAGTGGAGGTGACGAACCACTGGAGCATGTGTTGGTAACACTGGGTGAGCCATCACCATGGTAACGCTGGGTGAGCCATCACCATGGTAACGCTGGGTGAGCCATCACCATGGTAACACTGGGTGAGCCATCACCATGGTAACGCTGGGTGAGCCATCACCATGGTAACACTGGGTGAGCCATCACCATGGTAACGCTGGGTGAGCCATCACCATGGTAACACTGGGTGAGCCATCACCATGGTAACGCTGGGTGAGCCATCACCATGGTAACGCTGGGTGAGCCATCACCATGGTAACGCTGGGTGAGCCATCACCATGGTAACACTGGGTGAGCCATCACCATGGTAACACTGGGTGAGCCGTCAGATTCCAAAAGGAGAAAAGTGGAAAAGTGGTTTTCAGCGGAGTGACACCTTTAAAAATATCTAGTTTCATCAAAAATGACTGAAAAATTAAACCTTGGTGGAGGTCTGCTGTCTCTGACTGACTTGTTTTTAAATGAGTTTCCTTTTGGCACATGTTCCATCAACAAAACTCAGTAAAAACACAAAAAAAAGGAGGGGGGGTTGACTTTTACTGAATATTTAAACTAAACCATCCATTCAGGAGACATCAGTACTGACACTTAAGAGTTAATAATCAGCTCTGCACAAACCTGATAATGATGATGGTATGGTTTCCATGGTGATAGAAGAGGGAAACATCTAGAACATGTAGGACACTGACCCCCCAGGACTGGAGTTTGACACCCCTGTTATAAAGCACTGTCCCAACTGTGGGATCAATAAACTACTACTATTCTATTCTATTCTATTCTATTCTATTCTATTCTATTCTATTCTATTCTATTCTATTCTATTCTATTCTATTCTATTCTTTTCTTTTCTATTCTATTCTTTTCTATTCTGTTCTATTCTGTTCTGTTCTATTCTATTCTTTTCTATTCTATTCTTTTCTATTCTATTCTATTCTGTTCTATTCTGTTCTATTCTGTTCTGTTCTGTTCTGTTCTATTCTGTTCTATTCTGTTCTGTTCTATTCTGTTCTGTTCTGTTCTGTTCTTTTCTATTCTATTCTGTTCTATTCTGTTCTGTTCTGTTCTATTCTGTTCTGTTCTGTTCTGTTCTGTTCTATTCTGTTCTATTCTGTTCTGTTCTATTCTGTTCTGTTCTATTATATTCTGTTCTATTCTGTTCTGTTCTGTTCTGTTCTGTTCTATTCTGTTCTATTCTGTTCTGTTCTGTTCTATTCTGTTCTGTTCTATTATATTCTGTTCTATTCTGTTCTGTTCTGTTGTGTTCTGTTCTGTTCTGTTCTGTTCTGTTCTGTTCTATTCTGTTCTATTCTGTTCTGTTCTGTTCTATTCTGTTCTGTTCTATTATATTCTGTTCTATTCTGTTCTGTTCTGTTCTGTTCTATTATATTCTGTTCTATTCTGTTCTGTTCTGTTGTGTTCTGTTCTGTTCTGTTCTATTCTGTTCTGTTCTATTCTGTTCTGTTCTATTATATTCTGTTCTATTCTGTTCTGTTCTGTTGTGTTCTGTTCTGTTCTGTTCTGTTCTGTTCTGTTCTGTTCTATTCTGTTCTATTCTGTTCTGTTCTATTCTGTTCTGTTCTATTATATTCTGTTCTATTCTGTTCTGTTCTGTTCTATTATATTATATTCTATTCTATTCTATTCTATTCTATTCTATTCTTTTCTATTCTGTTCTATTCTGTTCTATTCTGTTCTGTTCTGTTCTGTTCTATTCTGTTCTTTTCTATTCTGTTCTGTTCTGTTCTGTTCTGTTCTATTCTGTTCTGTTCTATTCTGTTCTGTTCTATTCTGTTCTGTTCTGTTCTGTTCTATTCTATTCTGTTCTATTCTGTTCTGTTCTATTCTGTTCTGTTCTGTTCTGTTCTATTCTGTTCTATTCTGTTCTGTTCTGTTCTGTTCTATTCTATTCTTTTCTATTCTGTTCTATTCTGTTCTATTCTGTTCTGTTCTGTTCTGTTCTATTCTGTTCCGTTCTAAAAGGCCTGCAGTGTTAATAGTTTTCATGGGGCCCCACAGTTTCTAGCTGCGCCCCTGGGGTTACTAATATCCTTGGCCGTCGTCTTCACCCATTGGCTGCTCACCAACAGGAAATAGAACTTTCCTGGCTCATTTTTTGGTTCTTTAAGGTCTCACGGTTCTTGCTGTTTAGTTTTTTTTAGTAATTTGAGTGATTAAATTACAGACAGTGTGTGTGTTGTAACGCTAGCGCTAAAATATTATTGAAACTGCATTAGTCACGGCTTGTTTTTGTTCCCCTGCTTTAGAATTAGGTCAGTGTTTTTATGCACAAGCAGAATATATGTTGGAATGAGCAGATATATTCATGTCTGTTTTAAACTGCTGCGACCCTAAACCCTGACCCTTAACCTCTAACCCTTAACCTCTAACCCTGACCCTTAACCTCTAACCCTTAACCTCTAACTCTGACCCTTAACCTCTAACCTCTAACCCTTAACCTCTAACCCTGACCCTTAACCTCTAACCCTTAACCTCTAACCCTGACCCTTAACGTCTAACACTGACCCTTAACCTCTAACCCTGACCCTTAACCTCTAACACTGACCCTTAACCCTCTAACCTCTACCTCTAACCCTTAACCTCTAACGCTGACCCTTAACCTCTAACCCTTAACCTCTAACCTCTAACCCTGACCTTAACCTCTAACCCTAACCCATAGATATAAATCTTCATTAGAATTTCTGTTTTATCCCTTGTGTGACCCAGTGGTCCACAAATGTGCCTTTTCATATGTACTGGATGGTGCCATTACTTACTACTGAAAACAATAAAATATCGTTGTGGGGTGATGGGTGTTTGGAACTGAACTTTGGAATCTGGGTCTTTAAGACCCGATCATAGAACACAGTCTGTGGGCTTTGTACGGAGGAGCGCACAAGGGTTTAAAAAAGCACTTCTAATAGTTATCTCAAATTGGTGTGTATATATATAAATATATATATATATATATATATATATATAATTCATTTTATTTTTTTTTCCACAATATAAGGTGCACTGTCAATGAATTTTTTTTTTTTTTTTTTTAGATTTTTCATATATATGGTGCATTAAGTGAACTGAAGATCATTAGATAAGAAGTCCAAACTATAAACCACATTCTAAGTGAATACAGGAAAGAAATGTAAATATGAATTTCTAGCAAGGAACAGGTTTCCCTTTTTCTGTTGCACTTTCTTTTCTTTTCGGTTGAGTGTGTATGCATGCATATGTGTATATGGATGTGTGTATGTGTATGTAAATATATGTGTATATATATATATATATATATATATATATATATATATATATATATATATATATATATATATATATATATATATATATATATATATATATATATATATATATATATATATATATATATATATATATATACATGCTCTGACTGAGTAATACAAAGGGGTAGGACTAGACAAGTTTTGTTAACTTCATCCTACACCCTTTCGAACAAGGTATAACTATTTAGGATACTAAAGAGGTGTTGTTTTAACTTCTGATTAAATACTTTGTATGTTTTAATTATTTTATTTTACCTGTTCGAATAAACAAATAAATGAATTAAATAAAAGTCAATATTTCACATCACTAAGCTCAGCCAGCATTAAGTCATATATAAGGCACACTGTGGTTTTTGGAGAAAAGCCTTTTAAGTATGCCTTATAGTCTGGAAAAAATGGTGTGTGTGTATATATATATATATATATATATATATATATATATATATAATGTATATATATGTGTGTGTGTGTGTGTGTGTGTGTGTGTGTGTGTGAACCTGTTTTTCCTGGTTTTGCTTTTCCAGACTTTTCCAGATCCCAACAGTCTTCCAGTTATTGGTTCAGTTTGTTGTCTCCGTCACTACAGCGTAACCTTGGCTTCGTTTCCACGCTGCAGATTAGTGGCTTCTAACCACAACCTGAGCCAATGATGCCAATTTACACACATGTGCTGAATAAGCGCAGCTATAATAAATGTGTTCTGTGATGTAGAAGCTTTGTTGGAGCAGCACAACACTTCACTTTTAACCTAAACCATCATGAAAGCAGATAATCCAGTTATAAAATACCTTCCTACAGCCAGAATAAATGGCACCAGAGTAGTTTATGAAGAAAGCGTCTGCTTCCTGGTGCTGCTAAAATAAATAATAATAATGGGTCAACACTAAAACTCCATTATAGTGATAATAAAAGCTGAGCAGTTCCTCTGGTCAATACATCCATCTGCCCACACATTTAATAAAATGGATCCTTAAATGTTGAAAATGGACAAAAAAAGACTAAATATAGATGTAGTCGCCAGCACTAAAAGGAAAAAAATATGAGAACAGTGGAACTAAGCACCTGTTGATTCTATTTACACTTCATCTAAGGACCACAGGACAAAATGTAAACAGTGAGGATGTGAGACAGATGTGTGGACAGTCCAGGTTTAGTGCCGTCTGTCTGGACACAATGCAGACATATGTTCACCCTCCACTAGCATTAGCATTAAGTATTAGCACTAGCATTGCTAGTAAATGTACAGGAGTAGTGTCACATACCATAACCCAACAGAGACGAGTGGACGATTACATACGTCAAAAACAGAAAAGGACATGTGGGCGGGTCCTAGCCGCATGGCAGAACTATCCAATCATATTTCAGCTACTGTTGTGTCTTCGTATAAAGATTTTTTTTTTGCTGAAAACGCTCATTTAAACATGAAAAACTAAAGATGAGTTGATACTTTTGCATCTTCTTCGTCGTTACCATAGAAACGGTGAAATGTCTGTTCTTGGTTTTGGATTTTATCACATAA
>CM035783.1:53150713-53155713 GCA_020466265.1 Siphamia tubifer
GAATAGAACAGAATAGAATAGAATAGAATAGAATAGAATAGAATAGAATAGAATAGAATAGAATAGAATAGAATAGAATAGAATAGAATAGAATAGTAGTAGTTTATTGATCCCACAGTTGGGACAGTGCTTTATAACAGGGGTGTCAAACTCCAGTCCTGGGGGGTCAGTGTCCTACATGTTCTAGATGTTTCCCTCTTCTATCACCATGGAAACCATTCCATCATCATTATCAGGTTTGTGCAGAGCTGATTATTAACTCTTAAGTGTCAGTACTGATGTCTCCTGAATGGATGGTTTAGTTTAAATATTCAGTAAAAGTCAACCCCCCCTCCTTTTTTTTGTGTTTTTACTGAGTTTTGTTGATGGAACATGTGCCAAAAGGAAACTCATTTAAAAACAAGTCAGTCAGAGACAGCAGACCTCCACCAAGGTTTAATTTTTCAGTCATTTTTGATGAAACTAGATATTTTTAAAGGTGTCACTCCGCTGAAAACCACTTTTCCACTTTTCTCCTTTTGGAATCTGACGGCTCACCCAGCGTTACCATGGTGATGGCTCACCCAGCGTTACCATGGTGATGGCTCACCCAGCGTTACCATGGTGATGGTTCATCCAGTGTTACCATGGTGATGGCTCACCCAGCGTTACCATGGTGATGGCTCACCCAGTGTTACCATGGTGATTGCTCACCCAGCGTTACCATGGTGATGGCTCACCCAGCGTTACCATGGTGATGGCTCACCCAGTGTTACCATGGTGATGGCTCACCCAGCGTTACCATGGTGATGGCTCACCCAGCGTTACCATGGTGATGGCTCACCCAGCGTTACCATGGTGATGGCTCACCCAGTGTTACCAACACATGCTCCAGTGGTTCGTCACCTCCACTGGCTGCATTCACACTAAACAACAACAGGAACCAGGGACCCAGAAACAGACGGTCCATCTGACGTCACATGGACTTTAGTTTTGTTTTGTGTAAAACGTATTAACATTGTGTACATGTAAAAGGAATTATTTGTTAAAAATCTCTTACCTGTTCAGTTGAGACAACCCGAGTCAGGAGGAAGTGATGTGGGAGGAGCATGTGGAAGAGAAAAAAAGAGACATGAAGAGTGGTAAATAAACAACAGAGTGGGAAGAAAACAGTTGGTAAATCACTCATTAGTGCAGTTAAATTAACATTCAGACTGATAAACAGTGATGTATATGTGTGTCTTTGTGTGGTTGTTGTGGAATACTGTCCTACAAAGTACAGAGTCAGTAACTGCACACAGACCAAACTGAGAAAAATGACCTTAATGTTCTGTTGTTGTTGTTCAGCCTCAGTAGATTATTGGACATGAGGCAGGTATTGTTACTGTATATGAACTAGTTCTACAAAAAACACAGTGTGACTGATATATACATAATATTGGCTTTTTATCTGATAAATTTACATTTTTATCTTATAATTTAGTTTTTTCTCTCATAATTTTTACTTTTTATCTCACAATTTTTACTTGACTTAATGTGTCTTACATATGAAAAACCTTCATAAAACCCATTCATTGACAGTCCACCTTATAGCCCAGTCCACCTTGTAGCCCAGTCCACCTTATAGTCCAGTCCACGCTATAGCCCAGTCCACCTTATAGTCCAGTCCACCTTATAGTCCATTCCACCTTATAGCCCAGTCCACCTTATAGTCCAGTCCACCTTATAGCCCAGTCCACCTTATAGTCCAGTCCACCTTATAGTCCAGTCCACCTTATAGCCCAGTCCACGTCATAGCCCAGTTGACCTTATAGCCCAGTCCACCTTATAGTCCAGTCCACCTTATAGTACAGTCCACCTTATAGCCCAGTCCACCTTATAGCCCAGTCCACCTTATAGTCCAGTCCACCTTATAGTCCAGCCCACCTTATAGTCCAGTCCACCTTATAGTCCAGTCCACCTTATAGTCCAGTTCACCTTATAGCCCAGTCCACCTTATAGTCCAGTCCACCTTATAGTCCAGCCCACCTTATAGTCCAGCCCACCTTATAGTCCAGCCCACCTTATAGTCCAGTCCACCGTATAGTCCAGTCCACCTTATAGCCCAGTCCACCTTATAGTCCAGTCCATCTTATAGTCCAGTCCACCTTATAGCCCAGTCCACCTTATAGTCCAGTCCACCTTATAGTCCAGTCCACCTTATAGCCCAGTCCACCTTATAGTCCAGTCCACCTTATAGTCCAGTCCACCTTATAGTCCAGTCCACCTGGTTAGTTTAGTTTTTAAAGGAGCTTCTTCCACTGTGTACAAACCAGACAGTCAACTAACAACATGCAGGTCCAGGGGGCGGGGCCAGTGGGTATCGGTACAGGGGGGCGGGGCCAGTGGGTATAGGTCCAGGGGGTCAGTTGCCATTTTTTAAAAAAACAGAGATGGGGAAAAATGTAAGTGTTCGCAAAGCATTATGGGTGGCAAATTCTTCCCCTTCAATTTGGACTTTTATGAACATCGACATGAGGTTACTAATTATTTAGTTAGTTTATTATAAAAAAAAAAAATCATTTTATTGATAACTTTGGCAATTTTCGTTCATTTTATTCATTACTTTGGCCGCTTTTGTTCATTTTGTTGCTTGTTTTTTTTTTTTTATCATGGAACTGCTACAGTTTCAGAAGTTAAAGAGTTAAAGTGAATCATATGGAAGAAGGACATATCTAAAACATGCAGGACACTGTCCCTCCAGGACTGGAGTTTGACACATGTTCTAGAAGGTTCTAATGCTTCTCCATGGGTTCTTTTCTTGGAAGGAGAGTCTTTATTAAAGGAGGATTATTATACTGGCCTGAATATATGACATATTTTACAGGACCGTCCCATGTTTTTCTGGTAGTTTACTAAGACAAGATATGATTGGAAACATGTCGACACTAATCCTACCGAGAAAGATTACGATTAACCCGAGGACAGCGGCAGACTGGAACCTTTTGTGTTGTGGAAGTGGACCATGTAAACCATGTAAACCATGTAAACCATGTAAATGACAACATTTGTTTATCCTGTCAGTCACAAACTCTGTCCTTTCTCCACATAACTGTGTTTTTGCCTCTTCTTCCTTCTTCCTTTTTGTCTGCCTCATTTCAGCAGCGATTGTGTTCGAAGACACTACAAATGGATTTTTTTTTTCTCCCAGTCCATGGTGACAAAACGTGTTACGACAGCCTTTGCAAAGTTCCGCACGTGAAACCAGGCTAAAGAATCACGTTTAGGGGGAAGTGAGTGTGTAGAAAAGAAGGTGAAATCACAGGTCAGGTAGTCATTTTCTAGTTTACTAGTGTGAAATAACCTTTGCTTTTCCCCCAAAAAAATTAAATAAAAAAATCCAGTGTAATCAAATCAAATCATACACACCACATGATTTTACCAAATAGAGAAAAAGAATAACAACACGACACCAACAAATACTGTGTCTGGAACTGAGGCGTAGAATACACACTTACAAACTGTTCCACATCGGTGGAACATTCTGGAGATAGAAATAAACAGTAACATAAATCTGTTTAAAAAAAAAGTTAAAAAAATATTTCTAACCAAGTATATGGAAGAGGAAGTGTTGATTATTATGGAAGTATATATACACTTACACTATATATAAATAGAATATATTAGTGATATACTCTAGTTATACATAATTTATCATATTATATATATTTATGGGTGTGTGTGTATATATATATATATATATATATATATATATATATATATATATATATATATATATATATATATATATATATATATATATATATATATATATATATATATATATATATATATATATATATATGTCAGACCCTCCAGGATTTACAACTTCACCATAAATTCATTCAATCCCTGTGAATTCAGTGCAATGTTACAATTTTAACCAATCACTGCAACTTTCCCAAAAAATGTGACCAATCATTTGCTCCTTCCATTTTTTCCTGTTTATCTTACATACGAAACAACATGTGTGCAGCAGCAGTTCATATTTATCGACTAAAATGATGCACTAGAACCAACAGGTGCATTTGGAACAATAGTTTTTCTGCTGCATTTTTATCATCTAGGTAATATTTTATTGTCAGATTTTAAAGGTTGTTTTAATGTCTGTGTCTTTGTTCAATTTTTGTCAGAAACTGCCTCTACTACACAGTACACAGTACACAGTACACAGTACACAGTACACAGTACACAGTACACAGTGCACAGTACTAGTACTAATGTTTGTTTAACTGGCTGAGACATTTATATTATGTTTTATAACTTCATGTAGTGTTGTGGCGTCATACAAACTTTAACAGGTACATTTGGAAAATTTTTTATTTTTTAAATTTTTTTAATCCTCATAATCATTTATTTTCCATCTCAGTAAAAGGTAGTTTTCAGGACCATATCATAATGACTTTTAATTAATTCTCCAGGAACTAAATATTTGAAATATTACTTAATTTTGATGACAAAAAGGTAAAATCTCAACTATATATAGTTTTATATATATATATATATATATATATATATATATATAGTATCATATCAAGGTTATATCAGTTTTTTATTATTTTTCTATTGTCCTTTTTTAAATTTGTTTTATTCTTTCTTTACTTTGACTTTTTTTACATTATAATCTGCAGTTTTTTAAAATTATTTTTCTATTTTCCTTTTTTAAATATATTTTATTCTTTCTTTATTTTGACTTTTTTTACATTATAATTTTTTTACATTATAATCTAATAATAGTTAATTCTGATCATATTTTACTGCTCTGACCCAGTGTAGATCTAATTATTCTGCATATTCTCTTTCATCTCAGGGGCCAGACTGGACCCTTTAGCGACCGCATTTGGTCCCCGGGCCTTATGTTTGACACTTGTGATTTAGGATGACACTCTGCATGATCCCAGTTCTTCAGTTTGTATAAAGTAAAGTGCAGTACGTTGGTCCAACTGCTGACAGATGAGTGTTCACAGCAGTAGTTAATAATA
>CM035783.1:53160713-53163213 GCA_020466265.1 Siphamia tubifer
GAGGGACACAGTTTAGTCCTGAATATCTATGAATATCTATACAACAGGCGACAGCAGCAGGTAATGAGTCTATTATACAAGATGAATTCTAGCTCCTGCCCTCTGGGTTAAGGTTAATAATGGAATAATGGATTGGATATATACACACATATATATATATATATATATATATATATATATATATATATATATATATATATATATATATATATATAGTTCATTCACTCTCACATGCGCACTCTGCTGGTGGTAAACTACATATGTAGCCACACCCTGGGGCAGACTGACAGAAGGACCATTTTGCGCCTACAGCCCCTCTGACCTCCACACAGGGGGTGGAGTGTCTTTGCCCAAGGACACAATGGACTGACTAGGACGAGCGGAATTTGCACCACCAACCCTTCAGTTACTGGATGACCTGCTCTACCAACTGAGCCATGGTTACCGCCCCAGGTTAAGGTTAGTTTTAGGGTTAAGTTTAGACCCAGATAAAGTCGACCTGTAAAAGTAAGGGTTTCAGAGGACGCTCTGTCCCGTCTGCTACTGGACAAAATAATAATATGTCCTCTAAACATAGACTGTGATGACACTTAGAATGTATTTTATCATGTTTTTATTGTTTTATAAAAGTTGTATTGTCTTATATACTTCTTCACTTTACTATATATTAACACAATATATTACACAATTATCTTCATTTATATTTTAACTTTTTTTTTAAATCTCTGTCACCATCATGTTTCTTAATCAGATACACTTGGGATTGTTTTACCAATAAAGTAAAGTCATGTAATGTAATCTCTCTCTCAGTGATGTATCCTAATGTCAAAGAGCATCCTTTCTTTTCTCCATCTTTACCTTCTACTCATTGATCAGTAGAAGTATACCCCCCCCCCCCCCCCCTCCTCCTCCTCCTCCTCCTCCTCCTCCTCTCTTTCTTTCATTCAATGGTTCATTGATCAGTTGTGGTGTTGAGCAGAATTGCCTGGTTGTTCCTAAAGTTAAAAGCACTAAGTGTTATTAGCGTTTGTCTCTTTCACATCTACTACAGACCACAGTCGATAAACTTTGGCGTCATTCTACCGTTTGCAGAGAAATGTCGTTTTTTCTGCTGCTTTTTCCGCTCAGGGCTGATAGTCTTGGCGTCTTTGAAACATCTAAAGGCTGGACTGTGGGGGGGTTTGGCGTCGTTACTCGCACCAGGGAAAATGACGCGGGGGGGTGGGGGGTTAAAGTAGGCAATCTATATGAACTTTTTAATCAGAAAACATAACGACTGCAGTTTCTATCATGAAACGTATTCTAATAAAACTAATAAAATACATCCAGGTTAAAGTGTTGATTAATGGTGTTTCATTAATTAATGTTTTTATTTATTTATTCATGTATTTATTTGTGTATTTATTCATTATTTTATTTTATTTCATTTATTTATTTATAATTATGAATTTTCTTTACTTATTTCGGCTACAAGAAGGATGACACTGGAAAAGTATCTTCTATGTCGACCCCTAATCCATTTAACTGTTTGTCAAACAGATTATTTATTATTTATACAGAATAAAATAATTCAGAATTTAAAAGAAATCATGTAAACTACTAACCCTAACAAGCTAAGCTATCAATAGGTTTCAGTTAACCTTATTCTTATAGTGGTTTTGCTAAGAATATGACACTTGTATATTCTGTATAATGTACATAACAGAATATTTTTTCTATGTTTGTTCACATATATTCTTTATTATCTATATCATGGGTGTAATAATGATGCTGACATTGGTGGGAATATAATTTGACGACTTCCTTGCAAGAGATTGTAAAAAAAAAAATTGAACACACCTAAAATAATTAAAATAATGTCTCATTTTGTTTTTGTCAACAAGCTAAGAGACATATTAGGAATGTTCTTTTTATTTTTCAAGATACATTTTGTCTGTTTTTTATTGGTCATCTGTACTGAATTATATATTTATTGATAGTTATCATCACAAGACCAACATTTACGTCTATAGTTTTGCCTCGTTTTTGTCACGTGATAAAAATTCATTAAAGACAAGATTTTGTCAAAATTTTCGTTAATGAAAGCAACACTACAAATACAGAGAGTGTCCCCACACTGTCACACTGTCTTTTAGAGGCGGAACTGAGGAGGGGAAACAAATACCTTATTTTCCTCACTATAAGGCGCACTGGACTATAAGGTGCATTAAGCGAAGTCAAAATCATGAGATTAAAAGTGAAAATTATGAGATAAATTGTCAGATTAATGACATAAAAAGTCTAAATTTCCAGTCACTAATCACAACCAGAATCAATCCATATATAAGACACACTGTGGTTTTTGGAGAAAATTAAAGCCTTTTAAGTGTCACCTTATAGTCTGGAAAAAAAACCAAAACATTTGTTTCCCAAACATCAAGTAATTTTCCTTCCAAATATTAGTATGAACACGTCCACAGCATCCAAAGACAATTTTACACCAATGACCAATGTGTTGTCC
>CM035783.1:53174272-53176772 GCA_020466265.1 Siphamia tubifer
CAACACACACACACACACACACACATCTTCCTTGCTCGTCCCCTTATTGTCAGACACTTGTCGTCCAGTGTAAATGGTGTTAATGTCATGTAAATGCAGCTGCTACAATAGTGCATTAGCCATGGTTGACAACATGCTAACCACTGTGCTAAAGCTAAAGCTAAAGCGGTTCCAGTCATTTTCCAGTGGATTATCCACACACTGTGTCTCTGCGCTGTCACTGACTCACACTCAAACCCTCATGAAACTAGAGAATTTACAACATCCTTCTAGCGTCCGCTCTGTCCTTGTGCTTTTATGTATCTAATGTCTTTAATCTCATTGTTTGCGTAACTGTCTCCAGATCGGTTTGGTCGTAGCATGTTATCTTTGTCCAGCCTGAGTCACTTTTATTTAATGTGACGCTTCAGATGGTAAAGGTTCAATTCCTTTTCTTTACGGTCAAGAAGGTTTTCCTCTTCTCTGCTAACTCCTTGGTTATATCTGGGAATATCGATAGCCGTTGGGAATATCGATAGCCGTTGGGAATATCGATAGCCGTTTTCCATCCCATTACACTCCACTCTTCTGCACCGCAGCTCTCAGTACCTTTTCGCGGCTGGACTGCCTCAGAAAGTGGATCAGTATGGGTCTGGGCGGCCGGTCCTCATTTGGCCTCGGCGCTGGTATTCCATGTATTCTTTTGGTTTCAAACTGTGCTTCAGGATATATCCCCAGCCCCTCGTTCAGGATCTTTTTGACACATTCCTCCAGAGTACCAGCAGACCCGTATGTCTCCACCAGTCTTACGTTGTTTCTTTTGCTGTGGTTCTGAAGGACCTGGACCTGGTCCCGTAACATATCCACCTTTTTCCCATTGATACCAGTGTTTGTCACGAGACTCTGGGTCTTCTCCTCCAGCTCGGATATCTGCTTTTCCACCGCCTCACTCGTCCACTGATAGAGTTTTTGGGTTTGGTGGTTGTTTCATTTATAGCTACCACATCAACAGTGACTCCTGTCGTCATAGTGATTAAAGGTGTCATTCCACTGAATCCTACTTTTCCACGTAGGGTTAAACCCGTCCCCCATTGCACCAAATCTGAAGTAGCATTAGCATTAGCATCTTCAAGAGAAGACGGCGCCTCAGTAGCTGCTGCACAAACTTGAAAAAAAAAATGGCGGATCAAACTGGTTCATGTGTTTCTGTGGAAATAAAGACTGTTTTCAAAACAAGCAACGGCACGAAACCAAGCTGAATGTTACTCTGATGAAGGTAAACACATACAGAGAGAGAGAGGGGAGGGGGGAGTGTTCCTTCACACATTCTGAGCCAATCACAGACGCCTCATCAGCGCGTCATGGACATGTATGAGGAAGTAGAAGTAAACTGTGTTGTTCCACCTCCAGTCATTTTTGTACCGTGAAAAAACAACTGGAAACAAAACAATCTGAACGTTTTGTTTTTTGTTTTTTTATAGAACAAACACACAATGATGTATTCAATAACGATGAAGAACATATTAATAAAATAACCATGGAATGACACCTTTAATTTAGTTATTTCCACAAGTACTTTTTCGAGACATATTTTATTTTCGTTGGTTTTAATCCTCATGTGAAGCTAGCTCTTTCCTACTAGCCATGTGGCTCGTGTTTTTATCTCAAAGCAGATGAATAATATTATATATTATATATATATTATATATATAATTGAGTGTGTATAGTAGGTATCCTTTTGTAAGTATGTTTATGTGAACAACTACTCCCTGTCTGTACATAGTTCCACTGTCATTAATGTTGTTATTGTTGCTATTTTTTTGTTTGTTTGTTTCCTCCCTTTCTGCTTACATGTACCCACCCCTTATATTGAAAAATAATAAAATATAAATAAAAAAAAAGAATAATTATAATTTAATCATGCTGCCATCTTTCTCCTAAATGTTCAAATCCTAAACATGTTTGGTTTATGAGCATGCGTTATTTATTTTTAACCCCTTCAGACCTGGATTATGTTCCTAGGTTTGTGTAAAATATAATAATGACTTTTTCCTCATCCCTATGTAACCAGAAATGACAATCAAATCTCTTTAATTGTTAAATATTTTATCCCTATTTAAGGACATTGGGTCCCAACAGTTGTTAACATCACATGGAACATGAACTTCAATAATCAATATGTGACCCACCACCACGAAACCAGGCATAAGTCGCGCTGAGCCGTTCAGAGCTACAGCCAAATTTAGGCTGGAAGGTGATTTGTTATTTGTGTTTACATCTTATCAAAAAACGGTACCTTAACACCTCTATGTTCACTTCCTGTGGTCATTACATTGAAATCCAATCAATAAAGGTGTTTATTGAGTCAATTATTTAAGCGGTGACAAAAGTTCAGGTATTGCTGAGCAAAGACAAAGACGACTTCCACCTCTTTTCGCCGAACAAAACGATCTCCGTTCCGTGGGTAAACACCCAAGTGTTTGGTACGAGATAAAAGCTTATATTGAATGTTCTGTCCAAT
>CM035783.1:53181772-53189272 GCA_020466265.1 Siphamia tubifer
GCGTTTGGACACAGAGTGTTTGTTTGGTTTTTTTTTTAAACCAAAAATATTTTAGACGTTTTCTCAATAATGTACTTTTATCACAAAAGATTAAATAAATAAAAAATACAATCGTCCAAAACCCAAACATAAATAACAAACAAAAACAAACCAAAGTTTACACACACATCAGTTAGTAAATGGTCAATATAAGATACATCCAAATATATACATAAACAAAAACACAGTCACTTCCAGTGTCTGAATGGAAGCGTTTCTGCAACGCGTCCAAGTGTCCAAACGTCCAAAGCGTCCAAGCATCCAAGCGTCCGGGCATCCAAGCGTCCGGGCATCCAAGCATCCGGGCGTCCAAGCATCCAAGCGTCCAAGCATCCAAGCGTCCAAGCATCCAAGCGTCCAAGCGTCCAAGCGTCCAAGTGTCCAAGTGTCCAAACGTCCAAAGCGTCCAAGCATCCAAGCGTCCGGGCATCCAAGCGTCCGGGCGTCCAAGCGTCCAAACGTCCAAGCGTCCAAACGTCCAAGCGTCCGGGTGTCCAAGCGTCCGGGTGTCCAAGCGTCTGGATGTCCAAGTGTCCAAGTGTCCAAGCGTCCGGGCGTAGGAGCTGCACGTCTTGCCTCAAACGCTGGAGTTGAAAATATTGAACTTTTCAGGTGAATTC
The DNA here is from genome assembly GCA_020466265.1 of Siphamia tubifer. Classification (NCBI taxonomy): domain Eukaryota; kingdom Metazoa; phylum Chordata; class Actinopteri; order Kurtiformes; family Apogonidae; genus Siphamia; species Siphamia tubifer. The sequence goes on from CM035783.1 coordinate 53,182,432, forward strand.
ATGTGACGCCGTGTTATAAAAACCAAACAGTGATGAGATGCTGCCAACATCAGAATAGAATGAGTCTGAAATACTGTTGACACATGACGTCATCCAGACGCAGGTGGGAGGTGGGGGTCCCCGTCCTCAGACCTATGGGACCTCCATGTTTGGTTCAGACTCTGAGGCCAGTGTTCAGTGACACATGGTAAAGTGCGTCACAGGCGTACACACGTAAATTCACCTTTACTGTGGCCGTAGTATTATAGTGCGGAAAGTACGGTCCATATATTTTCAAAACTGCTCACTTTATTTTGTCGAAATGTAAAATTGTAAATAATTTATTTCCAACTGTGTATATTTTTCCAGCCTGTCATTAAACGTCTTCTCCTTCAATTATCGTCTGATTATAATTGTGACTTTATCATCTGTTGAACACAGAGACAGTGTTAGCTTCTAGTTCAGACAGTAATATATTAATAGTCAATATATGGAGAAATATATTTTTGTTTCATGAGGGCCATGACCTTTGACCTTGAAGAGTCAAAGTCAAGGTGTAGACTTATTCTAATTATTATTATTTCTGCTCCTTTTAACTCTGTTCACCGACTGCCACAACACATACAGCCCTGCACTAATAATAATAATAATAATGATAATAATAATAATAATAATAATAATAATAATAATAATAATAATAATAATGATAATAATAATAATGATAATAATAATAATAATAATAATAATAATAATAATAATAATAATAATAATGATAATAATAATAATAATAATAATAATAATAATAATAATAATAATAATAATAATAATAATAATAATAATAATAATAATCCCAGTTTTTTACTTTACTTTAATTCACCTGCTGAACTCTTCAGTGCATTAAACTGTGTGTGTGTGTGTGTGTGTGTGTGTGTGTGTGTGTGTGTGTGTGTGTGTGTGTGTGTGTGTGTGTTTATGTGTGTGTGTGTGTGTGTGTGTGTGTCTACAGGTGTACAGCTCTCAGTGCAGTTGGACTATCAGTGCTTCTCTCCGTCCTGCTCTGTTACTGCATAGGTAAGAACACTTACATATATTTATTTTTCTTCTCTCTTCTATAACCTTCACTCTACTTTGAATTATCAGATTATTATGGGATGTCCGTACGTTGTCCCCACAAAGGTGGACAAATGATCCTTTATCCTCTATCCTGTTCACATCTACTGTTGTGTCAGTTGTTATCTCTTCCATCTTCTCTGCGTCTCTGACACTCTTCCTCCTCCTCCTCTTCTTCCTCCTCCTCTTCCTCCTCCTCTTCTTCCTCCTCCTCCTCTTCTTCCTCCTCCTCCTCTTCTTCCTCCTCCTCCTCTTCTTCCTCCTCCTCCTCTTCCTCCTCCTCCTCTTCCTCCTCCTCCTCTTCTTCCTCCTCCTCTTCTTCCTCCTCCTCCTCTTCTTCCTCCTCCTCTTCTTCCTCCTCCTCCTCTTCCTCCTCCTCTTCTTTCTCCTCCTCCTCCTCCTCTTCCTCCTCCTCCTCCTCTTCCTCCTCCTCTTCTTCCTCCTCCTCCTCTTCTTCCTCCTCCTCCTCTTCTTCCTCCTCCTCTTCTTCCTCCTCCTCTTCTTCCTCCTCCTCCTCTTCCTCCTCCTCCTCTTCTTCCTCCTCCTCTTCTTCCTCCTCCTCTTCTTCCTCCTCCTCTTCTTCCTCCTCCTCCTCTTCTTCCTCCTCCTCCTCTTCCTCCTCCTCCTCTTCCTCCTCCTCCTCTTCTTCCTCCTCCTCTTCTTTCTCCTCCTCCTCCTCCTCTTCCTCCTCCTCCTCTTCTTCCTCCTCCTCTTCTTCCTCCTCCTCCTCTTCCTCCTCCTCCTCTTCTTCCTCCTCCTCCTCTTCTTCCTCCTCCTCCTCCTCCTCTTCCTCCTCCTCCTCTTCCTCCTCCTCCTCTTCCTCCTCCTCCTCTTCTTCCTCCTCCTCTTCTTCCTCCTCCTCCTCTTTCTCCTCCTCCTCCTCCTCTTCCTCCTCCTCCTCTTCCTCCTCCTCCTCTTCTTCCTCCTCCTCTTCTTCCTCCTCCTCCTCTTTCTCCTCCTCCTCCTCCTCTTCCTCCTCCTCCTCTTCCTCCTCCTCCTCTTCTTCCTCCTCCTCTTCTTTCTCCTCCTCCTCCTCCTCCTCTTCCTCCTCCTCCTCTTCTTCCTCCTCCTCCTCTTCCTCCTCCTCCTCTTCTTCCTCCTCCTCTTCTTTCTCCTCCTCCTCCTCTTCCTCCTCTAGTTTCAGTTTTTCTTCCATCAGATAAACTCTCTCTTGCTCTTAGACATTTCTTCTTTCCACCATGTGTTAAAGGTCATGACAGGACAAACTAGAGAGATTTTATCCTCAGTTTTTAACAGGCTGTTTATATTAGCTAATAACAATAATAATAATAATAATAATAATAATAATAATAATAATAATAATAATAATAATAATAATAATAATATAATAATAATAATAATAATAATAATAATAATAATAATAATAATAATAATAATATAATAATATTAATAATAATAATATAATAATAATAATAATAATAATAATAATAATAATAATAATAATAATAATAATAATAATAATAATAATAATAATAATAATATAATAATAATAATAATAATAATAATAATAATAATAATAATAATAATAATAATAATAATACCTCACCTTCACAGTTTTCCATTCTGTTTCACTTCTGCCACCACTCGCCTTTTTTAATAATACTCTACTGATAAAATTAATTAGTTCCAGAAGTGTTGTCATACTGTGAATTTTTCATAAATAGTCGTATTTTACATGTAAAAGTATAAATACTACCTCCTAAATCGGGGGTGTCAAACTCCAGTCCTGGAGGGTCAGTGTTTTTTAGACGTTTCCTTCTTCCATCGTTCCTGGAAACCATTCTATTATTATCAGACTTCTGAAGAGATGATGATGAGGAGCTGATTATTAACTCTGATGCTTTTGAATGGATGGTTTAGTGGAAATATTCAGAAAAATAAAACAGGCAACAGGTTTAGAAAAAGGAAAAATTAAAACTGTTTGGACCAAATTTTAATTCTTTTTTTTTTTTTTTTTTTACTTTTTATGTACATTTCCCCATGTTATTTATAATTTAGTAAATATTTTTATTAGGTTTTTTTTTCATTTTATTGCTAAATGTTTATTTTTCTGCATGTCACTTTTTATTTAATTATTTTTTTCCTTTCATTTTCCTCCATTTGTGTGTTACTTTCTTTATGTTACTAATTATTTTGTCAGTTCATATCTTATCATACACGTCTTAATATATGGAAAACATTATTTCCCCTTCTATTTTTAACTATATTATAATAAGTTGACACTATATTTTTCTGTATATTATATACATTTATTTTATGTTTAATTTCAGGCAATAATATATTGATAGACAGTATATGGAGAAATATATTTGTGTTTCATAAGAGTCTATAAACACACACACACACACACACACACACACACACACACATATATATATATATATATATATATATATATATATATATATATTTGTGCTGTGAATTTGTTCCTCCTTCTGTTATAAGGTCAAATAAAGGTTTGAATTTGATTAAAAAAAAGAACCTTCCATTTCTGTGAAAATTCAACAAAAGACAAGAATGTGTTGGTATAGATGTTTTCAGCTGAACTTTCTTTTCATGATGTTGTTGAAAGACAGGAATGTTCAGCGTGGTTCAGTAATAACCCGTCACATGGACACGTCTTCAATAATCCACTAAAACTCTGCAGCCGCTGGTTTGTAAAGTTTGAATGTGGATAAAAACTCACCACAGCCTGTGTTGAAATGTGTTTTTTTTTAGTAAAAACTACATAAATTACCTGCATCATGTATCATGTCATGACTGTCGTTAACTTTCCAATCATTCCTACAACTCTTATGTTTCTGTGACAGTGGGATTGAAACACACACAACTTAAAAAAAATAATAAAACATTCATGAAGTTTAGTTCTTTTATGAATTTATTATGGATCTATTGAAAACATGAACAAATCTACTGGGTCAAAAATATACATACAGCCAGGGTCGGTTCTGGTCAATGTGGTGCCCTAGGCCAACACTAGGCCAACAGTTGGCCAACACTAGGTGAACACTAGGCCAACACTAGGACAATACTAGGCCAACACTAGGTGAACACTAGGCCAACACTAGGTGAACACTAGGCCAACGCTAGGCCAACACTAGGTGAACACTAGGCCAACAGTTGGCCAACACTAGGTGAACACCAGGCCAACACTAGGCCAACAGTTGGCCAACACTAGGTGAACACTAGGCCAATGCTAGGCCAACACTAGGTGAACACTAGGCCAACACTAGGCCAACACTAGGTGAACACTAGGCCAACACTAGGCCAACGCTAGGCCAACACTAGGACAATACTAGGCCAACACTAGGCCAACGCTAGGACAATACTAGGCCAACACCAGGTGAACACTAGGCCAACACTAGGACAATACTAGGCCAACACTAGGTGAACACTAAGCCAACACTAGGTGAACACTAGGACAATACTAGGCCAACACTAGGACAATACTAGGCCAACACTAGGTGAACACTAGGCCAACACTAGGACAATACTAGGCCAACACTAGGCCAACACCCCTCTTTCCTTTTAGTGTAATTCTAAATGATCATCTGTAAACATAGTGTCCTACAACTGATGGAGTACATACTGAGTGTTCATGAATAATCAGTGTCAATGTTAACTTTAATGATTTATTTACTGTATTTTCCACACTATGAGGTGCATTACGTGAAGCTAAACAGTCACAATAACTCCTAACCTTGTTGATTTGTACCACGGACCAAAACACACTCTTATTCTGATAAATCAAACAAGTCCAAATTCTGAGATAAAAAGTAAAAATGTATGAGATAAAAAGTCAGTTATGTGATAAAAAGCCAAAATCGTGAAAGAAAAGGTCAAATTATGTGATTGAAAAGTAAAAATTCCCAGTCACTAAGCACAACCAGAATGAATCCATATATAATGTTTTCAGTTTCCATCCTCAAACTATTAACTATCGGAGAGAATCGATGCAGTTCAGCAAACTAAAGAGTTCTTATTACTGTATGTATATTTTTGACCCAGTAGATTTGGTCACATTTGTCATAGATCCATAATAAATGAATAAAAACTACTTAAATGTTTCTTGTGACAAAACAAGTGTGTTTCAATCAGTCCATCACAGAAAAATAAAAGTTGTAGGAATTATTATAACGTCCAGACCTGGTGTATGTAAACACGTCCATTTACACATGCAGCGTAAAACTGGAGAAATAATTAAAAAATTAAACTGTGTGAAAGAACAAAAAGGCAAAAGAGTAAAAAGTGAAGTGCCTGAGGGAATGCCAATGTGAGTTAGTTTGGCAGAGGGTCAAGTCTGCAGAGAAACTGCAGCGTTTGTTTCACTCACTGGGAAAAAAAACTAAACTATCACTGATTCACTATGTGACTGATGAGAACGAGGACAGAAAAGAAGAGAATAAACATTAAAACACATCAAATAAAACCTTAAACTTAACCATGAGAAGAACCTAAAGAAACACAAAATAAAATACATAAATATTTATTATATAAAACCATAAATATCATCTACTGATCAAAACTGATCAATAATTTCTGATCAGATCAATAACTGGTGTCAAATCCAGTTTTTCATCAGTCATCAGAGCCAGTTGGACAGTTACCATGGAAACAACACCATAACTAACTCTAACCTGTGGTTACCATGGAAACAACACCATAACTAACTCTAACCTGTAGTTACCATGGAAACAACACCATAACTAACTCTAACCTGTGGTTACCATGGAAACAACACCATAACTAACTCCAACCTGTGGTTACCATGGAAACAACACCATAACTAACTCTAACCTGTAGTTACCATGGAAACAACACCATAACTAACTCTAACCTGTGGTTACCATGGAAACAACACCATAACTAACTCCAACCTGTGGTTACCATGGAAACAACACCATAACTAACTCTAACCTGTGGTTACCATGGAAACAACACCATAACTAACTCTAACCTGTGGTTACCATGGAAACAACATTATCTTCTATAACATTGAGTCAGCTGTAAAACCTGTGTGTGTGTGTGTGTGTGTGTGTGTGTGTGTGTGTGTGTGTGTTTCTGAATTTTCCAACAGTTTTTGAAAAAGTTTGTCATTTTTCAGTGTTTTTTTGTGTGAGTTTATTCATCTTGTTAATTCTAATGCAGTTCAGTGTGGTTTTTATTTATTTATTTCTGCATTTTTAAAAGTATTTTAGTGTATTTTTTTTTTTACCATCGTATGTATCCTGATGATTTAGCTTCTATTTTCTATTTTCTATCTTCTCCTCCAGTAGTTCTAGATTTCAGAAAATGTTAAATATTTGTTCTAATTATGGCTTAAATTTTGATGTTACAGAAAAGTGTTTATAAAAGTAATTTATTAAAGCAAAGATGACAACGATCAGACTTTAACTTTTGTTATGTAGTAGGACAGGCTTTACCTGGAAGTAACTAAGTTAAATATTTAGGACATATAAACAAATAATCAATGATCAAATTTGTGATGATGATGATGATGATGATGAGGATGAGGATGATGATGACCTGTATAAACATGCTGGTGAGGAAGGTGCACTGATGGTGTCATCATTAGCCCCTTCAGGGTCTATGTCACCCCTCTCTAAACTGCCCCCCTGTGGACAATGTATAAAAAGTATAAAGTAAAGTATAAAGTATATAAAGTATAAAAGTATAAAGTATAAAAAGTATAAAGTATAAAAAGTATAAAGTATAAAGTATAAAGTATAAA
>CM035783.1:53194272-53220636 GCA_020466265.1 Siphamia tubifer
ACCCTTTAACCTTTTAATCTTTTAACCCTTTAACCTTTTAACCCTTTAACCTTTTAACCTTTCAACCGCTGACATTCTGCTGTTTGAGGGTGAAATCAAACTGGAACTAGTATTCAGAGAATGTCTTCTGTGCTAATATCCCGTTTCTATGACAACCTGTTCTTGAATTAGAGCCAATAATGTGATTTTGACCTTTCTGCTAAATGCGACCTTGACCTTTGACCTTTTGCAATATTGATAATTTGGTTATATGTATATATGTGTCAGTGTGTGTAATATTATGATAATATATAGCGTGATATGTCTATGTTTGACACACACACATGGACACATCTCACCTTTGACCTCCAGAGATCTAAAAAAAAACTATTGGTCGTAGGTCATAACACTAATTATGAGAATTGTATAAATCTTCATTCCGCATTGTTTGGTACCAATCTGAAAGTTCTGTGACCCTCTGTTGTTTAGTTATAACCCATAATGTGATTTTGACCTTTGACCTTTACTCAAATGGATTATTACATCTGATGGACATTAGCTATATGTATATGCCAATGTAATTTCATGAAGATATATCAAGCATTCATTGAGTTATAGAATGATTTGTCACTGCGGACACACATACACACACACACGCATACACACACACACGCACACAGAAGGCACACACACGTACACACACGAAGTGATAACAATAATCTCTCCCAACCAATGAGATAAATAAATAAATAAATAAACATGTGTGTGCATTAGTGTTGTTCACACCAGTTCCTCCCTCACATTAGTCTTTGTTCTAACCTCCTTGTGCGCCTGTGGAGCGCTGCTGAGCTCTGCTGTGGCTCTGCGGCGGCTCACAGCGGGTGTTAGCTTAGCGGGGCTGAACTGGGATCAGCTGGACACAGTAACAGCTGACGCTTCTGCTGCTGCTGCTGATCCCAGACCTGCTTTGAAGGCAGCGGGGCGTCGTGTCTTCCATCCATCATAGAAGGTCTGGTCTGTGCAGAGACGACTCACCAGCGTCCGCATGGAGCCGATAATGAAAATGTTCACAGAGCTGGGGGAGGGGGAGGGGCTGTGGGCAGACTGGGGGGGCTATGGACAGATTGACATAAACTGTCTCATCCTTTATCTCCTGTGGTTCACATTGTTGTTTTAGTGTTTATGTGGAACCAGTGTTTGTACGCTTTATTATCTGACACTTTAACACCAGCTTCTACTGCTGGACCATATGACTACTGCTGGACCATGTGACCACTGCTGGACCATATGACTACTGCTGGACCATGTGACTACTGCTGGACCATATGACTACTGCTGGACCATGTGACCACTGCTGGACCATATGACTACTGCTGGACCATGTGACTACTGCTGGACCATATGACTACTGCTGGACCATGTGACTACTGCTGGACCATATGACTACTGCTGGACCATGTGACCACTGCTGGACCATATGACTACTGCTGGACCATGTGACTACTGCTGGACCATATGACTACTGCTGGACCATGTGACCACTGCTGGACCATATGACTACTGCTGGACCATGTGGCTACTGCTGGACCATGTGACCACTGCTGGACCATGTGACTACTGCTGGACCATGTGACTACTGCTGGACCATATGACTACTGCTGGACCATATGACTACTGCTGGACCATATGACTACTGCTGGACCATGTGACTACTGCTGGACCATGTGACCACTGCTGGACCATGTGACCACTGCTGGACCATGTGACCACTGCTGGACCATGTGACCACTGCTGGACCATATGACTACTGCTGGACCATGTGACCACTGCTGGACCATATGACTACTGCTGGACCATGTGACTACTGCTGGACCATATGACTACTGCTGGACCATGTGACCACTGCTGGACCATATGACTACTGCTGGACCATGTGACTACTGCTGGACCATATGACTACTGCTGGACCATGTGACTACTGCTGGACCATATGACTACTGCTGGACCATGTGACCACTGCTGGACCATATGACTACTGCTGGACCATGTGACTACTGCTGGACCATATGACTACTGCTGGACCATGTGACCACTGCTGGACCATATGACTACTGCTGGACCATGTGGCTACTGCTGGACCATGTGACCACTGCTGGACCATGTGACTACTGCTGGACCATGTGACTACTGCTGGACCATATGACTACTGCTGGACCATATGACTACTGCTGGACCATATGACTACTGCTGGACCATGTGACTACTGCTGGACCATGTGACCACTGCTGGACCATGTGACCACTGCTGGACCATGTGACCACTGCTGGACCATATGACTACTGCTGGACCATGTGACTACTGCTGGACCATGTGACTACTGCTGGACCATATGACTACTGCTGGACCATGTGACTACTGCTGGACCATGTGACTACTGCTGGACCATGTGACTACTGCTGGACCATGTGACCACTGCTGGACCATATGACCACTGCTGGACCATATAACTCATAATTACCTTATTGACCAATCAAACCAAGGAGGAGTCTATTGTAGACCTCCATCTAGTAACAGATATTTCTTTTGAATGAATTTTAACATTTTATCTGTACAGTATTTGGTAAAGGCAACTTTTTCTTTCATTCATGTGATATGATTTTTTTTCTTTTTTTATGCCATGTTGTTGGGGGGTCAGCGATGCCTATATCTGGTCCCGCTTAAAACTGTTAAAAATACATACAGATGTGGAAATGGATTTAAAACTATAAAAAAAAGATGTTAAAATCTGTTCTAAAAGGATGGTTGAAAACACACAAGGATGTTAAAAAAATATATATACATTTAAGTACATATAGAGATGGAAAATTAAAGATATTCAAAATGGTAATACAGTATAAAGAAAAAAAAATATATAAAGATTTGTGGTTGGGGGGGGGGGGGGGGGTGACGACACTATCCCAGAATTTCAAAACCCATGTTCGAACTCATTCCTAAATTTCCTAAAAAGGTTGTGTTAGAGCAAAGCAGTGGAGTATGACTGTTACCATGGACATTTATCCTCTGACTGTAACACACACACACACACACACACACACACTCACACACACTCTCACAAACACACACTCACACACACACACACACTCACACACACACACACACACTCACACTCACACACACTCTCACAAACACACACTCACACACACACACACACTCACACACACACACACACTCACACACACACACACACACACACTCACACTCACACACACTCACACACACACTCACACACACACACACACACACACACTCACACACACACTCACACACACACACACACTCACACACACTCACACACACTCACACACACACTCCTGTCGATTAGCCAGCACTCTCCCATGACCCTTTGCTCCTGTCCTCACCAGGAGGGGTTGTGGGTAACAGGCGAAGCACAGCATGTCTCTAATTTAATGAGGCAGTGAGGTGTGTGTGTTGCATTGGGGGGGGGTCTCGCTAAATGTTCCCAGTTGAATCAGTAATTGGTCCTTGACATGAGTCTGTCTCTAATATTTGCTGTGAGGGCATTAGCGCTAGCGTCCACAGGCTGAGACGGTGCCTCATTGGGGGGGGGGGGGGGGGGGGGGGGGCTCAGGGGAGTGGTTCTAAGTACAGGTGTCAATGGCCCCTGGACTCCCCACCCACCTTAGGGAACTTTATCATGAATATCACCCTCTGCTTTTATGCTGTTTGGATTTTTTGTGAGAGCATGAAGGCGTAGAGAGTAAAGGCGTAGAGAGTAAAGGCGTAGAGAGTAAAGGCGTACATCTAAAAATTTACATTTTTCTTTGACTTTTAACATGTTTCATACTAAATGTGGTTAGGGGATGTGTGTTAGAAACCGTCACAATACACACACATATATATATATATATATATATATATATATATATATATATATATATATATATATATATATATATATATATATATATATATATATATATATATATATATATATATATATATATATATTACTTAATTTAAATTTTTTTTGACGGTTTCTAACATGTAAATGCTTATAATAATTATAGGGTCGATACAGTAGTTGATTATGAATACAGTGAGTATAGTTCCATTGACAGTCAGTCATATACAGACTCTATTAGTGACTATGGGAATGAATAATTCATGTTACATACTGGTTGATTGCTGAGCTTTTCTTTTGAATATTCTGCCTTTTATTAAGTCACATATGAGAAGGATGATGTGACTTCCTGTCAGTGCCCAGGTTTCCCTCAGGTCCACTTTTAAACAGAGTTAAACTGATCAAACACTAACGCTGTTGAACTCTGGACGACCGCTGAGAACTTTAACATTTATACAGTTTTTATTATTTTACTTTACCTACTTTTGTTTGTCTACATGGTTTTGTCTAAAACTAAAGTTGATAGTAGTAAATAAATAAGTAACAATAATAATAAATATTAATAATAAACTAGACTTCCATCCATTTCCTGAAGGAAATGTAACCCGTGTGTTTGTCTCTTCTCGGATCATTGCAGTCATGTCACTTCATATGTGGAATCTGTTTGTATGTGTTTATGGACTGAGTCACTTCTATTAAAGCTCCTCCCATTTTCTGTTAAAGCTCCTCCCATTTTCTGTGAGGAAGGAACTTTCCCTGTTGCCATGGAAACGAGCAGCTAAACCATGCCTCTGAACTCCTACGATTTTTGGTAAAACTGTAAATAATTGGTGAAAACAAAGTTGATGATGAGTGACAGGAGGGTGTGAGGAACAAGTACATGTACTTTTTATGTGTGTACTGTGAAAAATAAGTGAGTTAGAACAATTTAAAAAACACTGAACTCAACATGAGACAGAAATGATTTTTCCAATAGAAGTCTATTGACAGAAATCCGTGACATCATCCCAAACAGGTTCCTGTCATTTCACTTTAAAAAGAGCTAGATCTTCAAACCCTGGTTTGTTTGAATTCTCACAACCATGGCAACATTTGTGGAAAAGATTGTTTGTCTACTATTTATGGTTTTGTCGTGAGGACGAGTTATTGAGACATTTTTCAGCTTAATTTTTTCTTCTCTCGTGCTCTAGCGATGACATCACCCACTGATAAAAAGTCAGATTTTGGTCTTTTCAGGGTGGATTTACTGAGTTCTCTATCGACAACCGTAAATCACACCCTCATGACAATCACATCCTAAAGAGACGACAAGAATGACTGCGTTTTAAACTTTAAATGAAGTCTGTGCCACAAAGAATGGAGAAGCAGTAGCATTTGCAAAAAGGCAATTTTTTGCTGGTCGCATTAAGAATGAATGGGGTTTTATTTGGTATAATAATGCGAAATCTGTACGACATATTGGAATTATGAGACCACATGTATAATCTCTGGGCCAATCTGGGTTATGGTTAGGGTTATCCTATAATGTATCTTTTCGGAGTTATAACCACGCAAACATGGCCCAATTCATTTCATATGGACATTATTGATTTTTTTTTTCATTTCATATGAAATCTGTGCATCGCAATGTCCTCATAGATAGCACATCTTTCAAAACACGGCCGCACATTTTAGCGTCAAACTTACAGATGTCCGAACATGAAGAACATAATAATAATAATAATAATAATAATAATAATAATAATAATAATAATAATAATAATAATAATAATAAATATGCCTATCATTACATGCAAGCACATGGGGAATAATAAATGAATATATAAATGTAGTTTAGACCGAAGTCGTAGCAGACTCAGTCATGTTTTTATTACACACACACACACACACACACACACACACACACACACTTTGTGCTCAGTGTCCCTGCTTCTTATTCAAGGTTGATTGTATATAGATTTTGCAGCATCTTCCGATGTTTACAGTCTTCTTCAGGTGTCCTCAGATGTTTACAAATTAAATGAATACAAAATTAAAATTGGAGTTCAATAAATAAAGGTGCTAATACATATGTCATCAATTCATTAAAATATCAATTCATTCGAGGTTAAAACAAAGAAACATATCTTATTTATTTATTTAAATAATGAGTTAATTTTTTTAACTAGTTCATATTTCTTTCAATTTTTGTTTTTTACCTAAAATTAAATGGTATTTTAATGAATTAATGACACATTTATTCACATGTGTATGTATTTAATTCCAATTTCAATTAATTATTTAATGATGATGTATAATGATGTTCACTTTAGTCCTCCATACTTCAGTGTGTCATGTTTTAAAATACTAAATCAGATGTTCAGTAGTTCATTAGACATAATTCTATCCAGCGGAAACTGAAGTGTCAGTGAATACAAAGGGGTGTGTGTGTGTGTGTGTGTGTGTGTGTGTGTGTGTGTGTGTGTGTGTGTCTTTGATTTGCTGAACCAACTGTTTATCATGTGAATCGTGCCATTGAAGAATAAGTTTAAATTCTATGAATATTTTATTATGTAATAATTGTTTTTCTGCCATAATTTTATATTGTTTATTACGTCTGTTAATATTAATATGGAGTAATATGGACAGACGGACAGAGAAATAGATAGATAGGGGGTTGGCTACAACTTGGTTTGAGACAGAGATAACAACAAATAAGTGTATGATTTACAAACCCTGAGGCAAATGCACACACACACACATACACACACACACATACACACAGAGGTAGAAAAGGCGTAGGTGTAGAGGTGAGTTATGTCAGATTAGCTGCTGGAGGCTTCTTTCATGCTAACACACTCCACTGTGTGTGTGTGTTTAATTCCTACACCTCTAGCGTAACAACCTCATTGCTATTATTCATGTTCCCAAAAACAGACTGTTGATGTTCAGTGTGTTAAACACAACCTCCAGTAGAAACACACACACACACACACACAATAAATGTCAGGATGTAAAGACAGAAATCACAGAACATTTTCTTTCTGCTTTTGTTGGTTTATTTCTAAACGCCCCCTCCTATTTGACCCCCCTCCTTCTTCCCTGTCCTCCCTTTATCCTGTATTAATGAGTGTCTCTAATAAAATGTCCCTATGTGTCTCTGCAGCCATGCACCTATTTGGTCTGAACTGGCAGCTCCAGGAGAGCGAGGGATACGGGGCGTTCGAGAATGGAGGAGGAGGGCGAGACACCACCCCCAATACCATCATGGTGTCCACGGACAACGGTGAGTGGACGCTTCTGAATACAGTTCAGAAGCAGTTTGGTACAGTTTGAACAGAACAGTGTGTCTACTGCACATGTGCAGAACAGTGTGTCTACTGCACATGTGCGGAACAGTGTGTCTACTGCACATGTGCGGAACAGTGTGTCTACTGCACATGTGCGGAACAGTGTGTCTACTGCACATGTGCGGAACAATGTGTCTACTGCACATGTGCGGAACAGTGTGTCTACTGCACATGTGCGGAACAGTGTGTCTACTGCACATGTGCGGAACAATGTGTCTACTGCACATGTGCGGAACAATGTGTCTACTGCACATGTGCGGAACAATGTGTCTACTGCACATGTGCGGAATAGTGTGTCTACTGCACATGTGCGGAACAATGTGTCTACTGCACATGTGCGGAATAGTGTGTCTACTGCACATGTGCGGAACAATGTGTCTACTGCACATGTGCGGAACAGTGTGTCTACTGCACATGTGCGGAACAGTGTCTACTGCACATGTGCGGAACAGTGTGTCTACTGCACATGTGCGGAACAGTATGTCTACTGCACATGTGCGGAACAGTGTGTCTACTGCACATGTGCGGAACAGTGTGTCTACTGCACATGTGCGGAACAGTGTGTCTACTGCACATGTGCGGAACAGTTTTACATTGTCATTCCAAATCCACTAAACATTTAGTAACAGGCAGAATATTTGTAAAATCACACTGACTTTTGCTTCATTTTATTATTTCTAGTTAATTATCATCATATTTTCCTGCTCTGACCCAGTGTAGATCTAATTTTTCTGGATGTAGAACCTGAATTAAACCATTTTTACATTGTTGTTAATGTTGTTATTCATCCTATGGACCAGATCAGACCCTTTGGTGGGCCATATTTGGCCCCCGCTCCTTATGTTTGACACCTGTGTTTAATCACAGATGACATTTCTCTGAACTATTGGAGCCTTAATAAAAGTTTTTCTGTCCTGATGTTTTTCACATGAATGTTTTGTCTTTACAGGAAAAATGTTTCTGGTAGAAAACAACACCATAGATACAGGAGAGGTGGATGTAGGCAGAAGAGCTGTACAGGAAGTTCCACCTGGTGAGTCCTAACCCTGACCTTTAACCCTAATGGATACAGATAAGTAGAGGTCAATGAGGTTTGTACAGAATATTTTTTAGCAGATCTTCACAAATTCTATCAATTTAAAACATAAAATGGAAAAGTAGGATTTAAGGATCTAAAGTCAGAAAAATAAATAATGAATGTTTGTAGCAAAAGGATCAGCTGATTGTTCCTCTGGTGTTGAATAAATGTGTGTTGTGTCCTGGTTCTAGGTGTGTTCTGGAGGTCCCAGCTGTACATCGACCAACCACAGTTCTTAAAATTTAACATCTCTGTCCAGAGAGACGCTCTGGTGGGAGTTTATGGACGGAAAGGCCTCCCGCCGTCGCACACACAGGTGAGAAACAACAGCCAATGAACACACAGGAAACAAACAACAGCCAATGAACACACAGGAAACAAACAACAGCCAATGAACACACAGGTTAGAAACAACAGCCAATGAACAAACAGGAAACAAACAACAGCCAATGAACACACAGGAAACAAACAACAGCCAATGAACACACAGGAAACAAACAACAGCCAATGAACACACAGGAAACAAAACAACAGCCAATGAACACACAGGAAACAAACAACAGCCAATGAACACACAGGAAACAAACAACAGCCAATGAACACACAGGAAACAAAACAACAGCCAATGAACACACAGGAAACAAACAACAGCCCAAGTGAGAAACAACAGCCAATGAACACACAGGAAACAAAACAACAGCCAATGAACACACAGGAAACAAAACAACAGCCAATGAACACACAGGAAACAAAACAACAGCCAATGAACACACAGCTTTAACCTTACGATGACTTTTAGTAAAATCAGCTCAAAACTGTCTCACACACTTTGTCAGTTTAATTACTCATTTATTTATTTTGTTAATTTTAGTGGATTTTAGCACATTTGTAAATTTTTGTTCTGTGCATTTTTTTGCATTTCCTGGTGTATTTTTGTTTATTTTGTGCGAAAGTTGAGTTTAAAAAAAGACATAACAGGTGGTCAATGACCCCTATAGTATTTATGGTCAACGACGCTCGTAGTATTTGTGGTCCACGATGCTCGTAGTATTTGTGGTCCACGACGCTCGTAGTATTTGTGGTCGATGACGCTCGTAGTATTTGTGGTTGACGACGCTGGTAGTATTTGTGGTCAACGACGCTGGTAGTATTTGTGGTCGTCGACGCTCGTAGTATTTGTGGTCGTCGATGCTCGTAGTATTTGTGGTCGATGACGCTCGTAGTATTTGTGGTCAACGACGCTCGTAGTATTTGTGGTTGACGACGCTGGTAGTATTTGTGGTCAACGACGCTCGTAGTATTTATGGTCGATGACGCTTGTAGTATTTGTGGTTGACGACGCTGGTAGTATTTGTGGTCAACGACGCTCGTAGTATTTGTGGTCGTCGACGCTCGTAGTATTTGTGGTCGTCAACGCTTGTAGTATTTGTGGTCAACGACGCTCATAGTATTTGTGGTCGATGACGCTTGTAGTATTTGTGGTTGACGACGCTGGTAGTATTTGTGGTCAACGACGCTGGTAGTATTTGTGGTCGTCGACGCTCGTAGTATTTGTGGTCGTCGACGCTTGTAGTATTTGTGGTCGTCGACGCTCGTAGTATTTGTGGTCGTCAACGCTTGTAGTATTTGTGGTCAACGACGCTCGTAGTATTTGTGGTCGATGACGCTTGTAGTATTTGTGGTTGACGACGCTGGTAGTATTTGTGGTCAACGACGCTGGTAGTATTTGTGGTCGTCGACGCTCGTAGTATTTGTGGTCGTCGACGCTTGTAGTATTTGTGGTCAACGACGCTCGTAGTATTTGTGGTCCACGACGCTCATAGTATTTGTGGTTGTCAACGCTCGTAGTATTTGTGGTCAACGACGCTCGTAGTATTTGTGGTCGTCGACGCTTGTAGTATTTGTGGCCGACGACGCTCGTAGTATTTGTGGCCGACGACGCTCGTAGTATTTGTGGTCGTCGACGCTCGTAGTATTTGTGGTTGACGACATGTGTATTTGTGGTTGAAACACTAAACAGGAAGTGGACTTGATGGTTTCCTGCCAGCAGACATCCAGACGTCCTTCTTCATGTAGCGTCAGAGTCAGAAAGTGTTGAACTTTTCCAGGGGGGCGGGTCAGCTGTTTCTTGGCTTCTTAGTTGATAATAAAAAGGATAAGCTTCTTACAAACCTAACGCATCCCTTTAATGACTGTACTTCCATCTTTCGGCTGCTGAACGCTGTCTGCTATCAACAGTTTAATCCACTTATGGGTAAAAGACAGTTTGATCTCATGCCCCTCCCCCATCAGCGCTCAGTGTTCACACATTAAACAACAGTGTCCTTGTCATAACCTAATCCATCTACATTTCCATTTAGTCTTTTCACTCCTATTATCCTGTTCACTCCATCTTCATCCAATCACTTCCAAAATGGCCAATAACGCTCGACAATGTGAATTATGTGCAATAAGTCATGAAATAATCTTCATTGCAATTTTTACTCAGTATATTACCCAATCATAAATGCACTATTTTTCATACTTGGGTTTATAGATATACACAGTGTAATAAGCAAAGGTGACACTGGAGCACCGAAATACTGCTGCACTCTCACTATGGATTCACATCCAATCTGAAAAACCATTTGTTCAGAACTTCTTTATCTGTATAAAAGGTGCTATACAAATAATGATTATTATTATTATTATTATTATTATTATATTATTATTATTATTATTATTATTATTATTATTATTATTATTATTATTATTATTATTATTATTATTATTATCTGTATAACCACAGTTTTTCTCTCCAGTTTTAAAGGGACAGATGAATGTGTTTGTCGTCAGTGTCTTTACTCTGGTGCACCCACAGTGACTCCGCCCCTCTCTTCTGACTCCGCCCCTTTACTCTGGTGCATCCACAGTGACATACCCCCCAACAGTGTCCTGTGAGCCCAGTTCTGGTCTGGTTTTGGTCAAAGCCAAAGTAGTCCCGGCAGGTTTCCTGGGGTCAACAAAATAAAACAGTATGTGTTGGAATGAGTGATTTATTTACAAAACAAAACCGTCATGGAACAAATACTCATACCTCGTAATTGTTTGGAGAAACTTTCTCTCAATAGCGATTAATGCGCTAGCGTTGTCACTGCTAACAGCTATGAGCCTGCATGTAGCAGCTGCTAACACTGACCAACAACCGATGAAAGTAGTTTGATAAGGCGTACAGCTGTTAGCAATGACGACCATTGATTATTTTTGTCATTTTACTTAATTTTACTGAATATTTTTGTTCATTTTACTGAATATTGTTTGATGTGTGTCTTATTGAACTACTTTCACCAGTTGTTGGGCAGTGTTTGCTGCTACTACGTGCAGGCGCACAGCTGTTAGCAGTGTAGGGTAGTGTAGGGGTCACTGGGGTCAGTAGTCAGATAGTGTGAAGGACACTGGGGATAAGTAACAAGTGTTTGAATTTGGGCCCAGTAGTTGCCCCACCCATCATAAAGCAGTTCCACAGTCAGACAAACTGAAGCCAAATAAAAGCGCCTTGGTGGAGGAAACGCCCGCTGATGAATCTGTCAGTGTTTGATCAGCTGTTTTCTGTCTTTTCCAGTACGACTTCGTGGAGCTTCTGGATGGAAGTCGTCTCATATCCAAAGACAAGCGCGCCCTCAGCGACGCTGACATCAACTACGTGCATGAAGAGGACGTGGCGGCGGCCGGCGGCGCTCGTCACGCCCGCTCGGTCAACGTCCATGAAGCGGGATTCATCCAGTACTTAGACACGGGCATCTGGCACCTGGCCTTTTATAACGACGGACGCAACAGCGAACAGGTTTCCTACAACACCATTGTTATCGGTGAGTCGCTACAGTTACACGCATGAAAAAGATACGTTTATATACACGTAAAAAATATGTTTAAATACATGAAAAAAACATGTTTACATAAACATACGTATCTTCATGGTTGTGGTCTTTATATTCATGGTTGTGGTCTATATATTCATGGTTGTGGTCTATATATTCATGGTTGTGGTCTATATATTCATGGTTGTGGTCTATATATTCATGGTTGTGGTCTATATATTCATGGTTGTGGTCTATATATTCATGGTTGTGGTCTATATATTCATGGTTGTGGTCTATATATTCATGGTTGTTGTCTGTATATTCATGGTTGTGGTCTGTATATTCATGGTTGTGGTCTATATATTCATGGTTGTGGTCTATATATTCATGGTTGTGGTCTATATATTCATGGTTGTGGTCTATATATTCATGGTTGTGGTCTGTATATTCATGGATGTGGTCTGTATATTCATGGTTGTGGTCTATATATTCATGGTTGTGGTCTATATATTCATGGTTGTGGTCTATATATTCATGGTTGTGGTCTATATATTCATGGTTGTGGTCTATATATTCATGGTTGTGGTCTGTATATTCATGGTTGTGGTCTATATATTCATGGTTGTGGTCTGTATATTCATGGTTGTGGTCTATATATTCATGGTTGTGGTCTGTATATTCATGGTTGTGGTCTGTATATTCATGGTTGTGGTCTATATATTCATGGTTGTGGTCTGTATATTCATGGTTGTGGTCTGTATATTCATGGTTGTGGTCTATATATTCATGGTTGTGGTCTATATATTCATGGTTGTGGTCTATATATTCATGGTTGTGGTCTATATATTCATGGTTGTGGTCTATATATTCATGGTTGTGGTCTATATATTCATGGTTGTGGTCTTTATATTCATGGTTGTGGTCTATATATTCATGGTTGTGGTCTTTATATTCATGGTTGTGGTCTATATATTCATGGTTGTGGTCTGTATATTCATGGTTGTGGTCTATATATTCATGGTTGTGGTCTGTATATTCATGGTTGTGGTCTATATAGTCATGGTTGTGGTCCATTAAAGTTTGATCATATAGGAACAATAGTAAACAAAAGTATTTTTCCAGACATTTTGTGTTAAAGTGTATATTTAGTTTGTGTTAATGTTTGTAGGTGCAGTAGAAACGGAGCAGGTTCTCTGTGGAAAAAACACTTTTATCAACAACTTTCTAACTTTTCTTGCACTTCTTCACTAATGTCAAACAGTCAGATAAAGTCAGACCAAGTGCAGGTGTTTTTCAGAATACATTATGTACTTCTGCAGGTTTGGGTCCAGGAGACAAAGCAAATTTTACTTTTGGGTTCTGACCTGAAAAAAGGTCATAAAAAGAACCAGACTAGTTTTAGGTGTTCACTCTGGGACTGTCTGCACACATTCAATCACACACTCAACTGGACTTTAAACAACCTGCAAATAATACACCGCAACCACAATGGAAGAAAATGTCTGCTTTTCTGTGGAATGGGATTTTACACACACACACACACACATACACACACACACACACACACACACACACACACACACACACACACACACACACTTGTTTCATTTCCATGTCTCATGAGGACCAAGTTTGTAATCAAGTAGCTATTGGGTAGTGAGTGTAATAGTAATAGTAAAAAATAAAATTAAATGAATGATGAAAATAAAAAAAGCATAAAAAAATAAATAATAATAATAATAAATATATGAATAAAGAAAAATGAAAAAACAAAGTAATACATTTTTAAAATACATGAAAATAAATCACTTTTTAAACACATCCTCAAACCTTTGAAAAATAGAAGTTTCACTTTACACTTGTTTCCCCTCATGCTTTATGGGGACTTCTAGGAAAAGTAAACAACTAATGTATTTTTAGAGCCACATCATTTCTATTTTACAAGTGAGGACCTTTATTTATATTTAACCCTCGTAGGGACCTGGATTTTAGTCCCCATAG
The DNA here is from genome assembly GCA_020466265.1 of Siphamia tubifer. NCBI lineage: Eukaryota > Metazoa > Chordata > Actinopteri > Kurtiformes > Apogonidae > Siphamia > Siphamia tubifer. The sequence goes on from CM035783.1 coordinate 53,208,421, forward strand.
TCTCAGAGGTCTCCATGTAGGAACTGTGTAAACATGTCAATGTCCCCATAAAGAACACATTGGAAACAGAAGAACCCCAGCCCTCTGAACACACACTAATATTCCTGTGAACAGAACCTGTCTAATCCGAACCTTAACAGAACCAGTCTAATCTTAACAGAACCTGTCTAACCCTAACAGAACCTGTCTAACCTTAACAGAACCTGTCTAACCCTAACAGAACCAGTCAAACCTTAACAGAACCTGTCTCACCCTAACAGAACCAGTCAAACCTTAACAGAACCAGTCAAACCTTAACAGAACCTGTCTCACCCTAACAGAACCTGTCTCACCCTAACAGAACCAGTCTAACCTTAACAGAACCTGTCTAACCCTAACAGAACCAGTCAAACCTTAACAGAACCAGTCAAACCTTAACAGAACCTGTCTCACCCTAACAGAACCAGTCAAACCTTAACAGAACCAGTCAAACCTTAACAGAACCTGTCTCACCCTAACAGAACCTGTCTAACCCTAACAGAACCAGTCAAACCTTAACAGAACCAGTCAAACCTTAACAGAACCTGTCTCACCCTAACAGAACCAGTCAAACCTTAACAGAACCAGTCAAACCTTAACAGAACCTGTCTCACCCTAACAGAACCTGTCTCACCCTAACAGAACCAGTCTAACCTTAACAGAACCTGTCTCACCCTAACAGAACCTGTCTCACCCTAACAGAACCAGTCTAACCGTAACAGAACCAGTCTAACCCTAACAGAACCAGTCTAACCGTAACAGAACCAGTCTAACCCTAACAGAACCAGTCTAACCGTAACAGAACCAGTCTAACCATAACAGAACCAGTCTAACCCTAACAGAACCAGTCTAACCTTAACAGAACCTGTCTCACCCTAACAGAACCAGTCTAACCCTAACAGAACCAGTCAAACCTTAACAGAACCAGTCAAACCTTAACAGAACCAGTCTAACCATAACAGAACCAGTCTAACCGTAACAGAACCAGTCTAACCCTAACAGAACCAGTCTAACCCTAACAGAACCAGTCAAACCTTAACAGAACCTGTCTAACCCTAACAGAACCTGTCTAACCCTAACAGAACCAGTCTCACTCAGTGTTCAGGTGTATTTTTAATTAAATGTAAATGTTTGTGTTGATGTTGAAGTTCTGTTAGTTCTGGCACTGTGCCAACACTGACAGCAGAAAAGGATGCTGGGTAATTGGATGCTAGAATCTGTTGATTGGCCGACTGCAGAAACTACGGCAACCACAGAGACGACCCTGTGACCACCCACTACCACTGTGTGTGTGTGTGTGTGTGTGTGTGTGTGTGTGTGTGTGTGTATGTGTGTGTGTGTGTGTGTGTGTGTGTGTGTATTTACATATACAGTTGTATCTCCAGCCAATTAACTCACACCCTTAAACTTTCTCCCTCTCTCTCTATCTCTCTCTCTCCCTGTTTCTCTCCCTCTCTCTGCCCCCCTCTCGCTCTCTCTCTCTCTCTCTCTCTCTCTCTCTATCTCTCTCTCCCTCTCTCTCTTTCTAAATCAGAGTCGATTATGGAGTGTCCTCAGAATTGTCATGGAAACGGGGAATGTCTCTCAGGAATATGCCACTGTTTTCCAGGTTTTCTGGGACCAGATTGCTCTCGAGGTAAAGAACAAACACACACTGTTGTTTTATCTGCAGTAAAACTGACCTGTTGACCCCCTGTTCATCTGACACAGAACATTCTTATTATTTTTTATTTTTCCAACAGTTTTCTGCCTCAGTGTCAGTGTGTCGACTGCACATGTGCAGAACAGTTTAACATTTAGAATATTTATAAAATCACACTGAACTCTCTGATCATATTTAAGATGATTCATATTTATTCAGGTTTTTGTAAAAATGAAGGTTTGTTCATTTAAATATTTTCATGTCATTTGACTTTTTTCCATTAAATTATTATTTATAGATAATTATAATTATATTTTACTGCTCTGACCCAGTGTAGATCTAATTATTCTGGATTAAAGCTGCACAATATATTATTGAGCATCGACATTGCAATGTACATGCACACAATGTAGACACGTTACAGTTCCTGCAATTATTTTTATTTTATTTTTTATTCTATATTATTTTTGTTATTTATTTGTATAGTTGTTTTTTTTTACTTTTAAATGTATTTCCTTACTTTTATTATTTTGTATTATTTATTAATGTATTTTATTTCATTTATTATTATTATTTAGTTATTTTTATTTATTAATATTATTTAATAATTTCAGCCACAGAAGGAATATCCACACATACAGTTTATCACAGGATTAAAAATACACACTGTCAGTTTTTTTCTAATATATTGCAGTCCTTTTCTGGAGGTAGAACCTGAATTAAAACCATTTTTACACTATTAATATTATTATTATTCCTCCTATGAACCAAACTGAATCCTTTGGTGGCCTGGCTTTAGCCCCTGGACCTTATGTTTAACTCATGTGTCCTCAAAGGTTGAGGTCAGGGGTGTGAAAGTCTACTTACCCGGGGGTTTTCTGGAGGTAGAGCAGAGGTCAGGATGCACCCTAACCCTAACCTGAACAGAATCAGCTGATGAGACTAAATGTCCTGTGTTGTCCTGTGTCGTCCTGTGTCTTCCTGTGTCTTCCTGTGTCTTCCTGTGTCGTCCTGTGTCTTCCTGTGTCTTCCTGTCCACCAGCTGCGTGTCCAGTGTTGTGCAGCGGTAACGGTCAGTATTCTCGTGGTCGCTGTCAGTGCTACAGCGGATGGAAAGGCACCGAATGTGATGTCCCAGGAAACCAGTGCATCGACATCCACTGTGGAGGACACGGCATCTGCATCATGGGCGCCTGCATCTGTAACACTGGATATAAAGGAGACAACTGTGAGGAAGGTTAGTACACATAAGTATACACTATAATCTGTAACACTGGATACGAGGGAGACAACTGCGAGGATCATTAGATAAAAAGACAAAATTATCAGATAAAAAGACTAAATTATCAGATAAAAAGACTAAATTATCAGATAAAAAAACTAAATTATCAGATAAACCAGAATGAATCCATATATAATGCGCACTGTGGTTTTTATAGTCAGAAAAAAATTACCTTAGTATATTTTGTTAAATATTTTTTATACAGTCTAGAACAGCAGTATAATATGTAATAGTTGTTATTTTATTATCTGTGTGTTTGTGCAGTTGGTACAGTAGGGTTCAGAAGCAGACATTTTTTTTTACATTTTATTTTGTGTTTTCAAACTAAAACAGGAAAATAAATATAGATTTTCACTTTATCATTTACTGGTTAAAATGAATGGGAATGAATTCTTTGTGTAAAATACAGTTATTGTACCTTTTCATGGTCATCAGATGTGACCCATTTGGACGTTCAGAGGCTCTGTGGTTACCATGGAAACACTGTCATCTTCTAAACAATAAACAGAATAAAGTGTTCTGTTCATTTGTCAGGAACAGGAGTGCTGTTCCTGGGTCAGTTTGACCCAATGCATGTTTTAATTATCCAAAATATGTCTGAAACCAAACAAAAAACTAATCCTAACAGGCACGGATAATATTTTATTATTAAATCCATTATTAACTAAACTATTAACATGAGCAAACTGAATAAATCCGAATAAAATATACAACTACTGCTACTACGACTACTTAATATGGAGAAATATTTGATTTAAACTGAAAAAAAAAACAAAATACAGAAAAGGATGTTCTTGTAAATGTGATAAAACGCTAAAGGATTGTTAAAAAAATAATAAAAATCATTTGGGAACTACCATGAAGGTCACTAACTGAACAATGAAAATAAATAAATGAATGAATGAATAAATAAATAGATCGATAAATAAATAAAATAGTAACAGTAACAGTGGATGAACAATGATATTAAATATAAATAAAATGAACAAAAATGATTAAAATAAGTTAAAACATACATAACATGGATAAAAAAAATATAAAATTAATTTTAAAAAGTCATTAATAGATATATTAATACAAAATATATAATAACTAGAAAAGCGCTCAGAGAGCACAGACCTCCGCCATGATAGACCCCCCCCCCCCCCAAACAGATCACCCCCAAAATTAAATCACTTCTTCCTGTTCACATTTACAACATATCCTGAACATTTCATCCAAATCCGTCCATAAGTTTTTGCGTTACCTTGAACAAAGACAAACATAAACACCGGCTAAAACATAATAATAATGATGAAGACACAGATGAAGATTATTCATCAGCTGACGGATGAAAACGTAAAAACTTTTTATTGTTTTTTTTTACTTCAGGTGTTTCCATTACCATATTATTATAGTGATATTTATATGGTAATGAAAAAGCAGCTGCTGTCAGAGCACTGCTGTAACGTAAAAACATGAACCACATGGTCAGATGATACCAGTCCCCACTAGGGTCATGTCGTCACTATTTCACTAGTTTAAAATCATCATAGTGAGTGTGTTTGTAAAGACAGACTCCTTGTGGGGCCCCAGTGTTAAGGATGGGTTACATTCACAGGTCCAGTTCAGACTGGTTCTGTTCACATTCACACCAGTGTGGGTGTTAAATCTGTCCTCACCCATGTGGAGGCGCCGTTTGGAAAATACTGCGCTTTGGGTGACGTTGATGAAAGCTGATTGGTGCAGCACGTGCAGAGGGAAAGTCCCGGAAGAAAACATCAGGTGGATTAATTCAATTCAATTCAATTTTATTTATAAAGCCCTAAATCACAACAAAGTCGTCTCAGAGGGCTTTACAAAAACACAATCAACTACAGAGATACATGAACAGTCCCAAGCATCCCCTGTCCTTAGCTCCTCCCCCTGTCCTTAGACCCTCCCCCTGTCCTTAGCTCCTCCCCCTGTCCTTAGACCCTCCCCCTATCCTAGACCCTTCCCCTGTCCTTAGTCCCTCCCCCTGTCCTTAGACCCTCCCCCTGTCCTTAGCTCCTCCCCCTGTCATTAGCTCCTCCCCCTGTCCTTAGACCCTCCCCTTGCCCTTAGCTCCTCCCCCTGTCCTTAGCTCCTCCCCCTGCCCTTAGACCCACCTTCTCGGCATGAAAAAAACTTCCAAACCCAGTGGGAAAAAGAAGAAATCTTGAGGAGAACCACATTGAAGGACAGATCCACTCCCATGGACGGACAGACTGTAGATGAACGTCCATTTATAAATGAAGGAGGGGGGGCTGGTCCAGATAAACTGGGGCGGGGGGCCGGGGTCACAGGTCGGCACAGGCGAGACACTGCAGATCCTGTCGTCCATGGCTCCCGTGCAGACACTGTCAGGAAAACCACCACTCCCCCCAGGGGGGGGGGGGGGGGAGAGGGGACACCAGGTGACTAGTCATGAACAGACTTGGTATGAAAGATAGGTTATAAAAATGACAGAAACAGGTGTGAGAGAGAGAAAGAGAAGAAAGAACTCAGTGTCTGTACTTCCCCCAGCATTCTAACTCCTAGGGCAGCCTAGACTGAACTGTGACTCATACATCATGTATACATGATATATGAGTCACATAATTTTTAACTAACCTGACCATAGTCTTTCTCAAACAGGAATGTTTTCAGCTTAATTTTTTATTTAGGATTAGTTTTTTTTTCTGAACAAATAACTGTGTTCTTCTGCTTGTTTTTGTTTCAATATATTTTTATCACTGTTTTGTGTAACAACACAATTACTGCTGTTGTTCCAGCATGAAGTTCGCATCCGGCACCACAACACTACGTGTTTGTTTTTGGCGCAAAGAAGACGCGTTATTATCGCAGAAAGTAGACTATGCTCCTAAACCGACTTTTTCTTCGAATACATTTTCAAATTTTTTCTGTTTTTTTACGGAAGCTTCCGTAGGTCAAAAAGAGAAAAGATGTGTTCTCACCAGCAGCGAACCGCTCCAGAGTCCGCTTGGAACCGGACCGAGACCTCCTTTTCGAGGTGGTCCTTTAGTGCGGACCAAAATAAACTGGTCCACTTTCACACCAGGCCAAACGAACCGGACCTGCAGGTGTTCAGAACTCTATTCCACTTAAAGTGAACCGAATGGTGTAGGTGTGAAAACACCCTCACATGTAAAACATTTTTAAAGGGATTACCAAGAGTAAAAATCTGTTTGTTTAGATGATTGTTAGAACATACATATAGTTGACATTAAAATCACACCATTTGGATGAACACTGACAAATACTGATTTTGTCATTTTGATCCAAACTGTGTTAATATGGAACATGACTTTATCACTGACACCAAACTGTATTTTTAGACTAACTCTTCTTAGGGCGATTTTCTTTTTTTAAAAAATCTCAGATTTTTTCCCAAAAAACTTGATTCATAATATGATTTTTTTCCCACACAGGCTAAATGAAAATGAAAACGCTAGAAACATGTTTTTTTTTTTATTAAATAACATGTAAAACAAAAATACTTCTACAAATAAATGTAAATAATAAATCATTTGTACAAAAGGTGCAACTACAACCTGAGACTTTTCCTACATGAACTGTAGTAAGTCCAGACATATCCACCACTGTTACAGGAAAAACTGTGCAAAAAAAATAGTGTAAAAGATATATTTTGTTGGAAAAAAGAAAACTTAAAATATTTTAACAACTAAAACAATATACATTAATACTCATATTATATGAAAAACATTGCAAAAAACGTAGTAGTGCAAAAGTAAGATAAAAATAAAACTAGTAACATTTTTACTTTGTAAGGACAAAATAAAATAAAACCTTATTATCAATCAAACTACTTCAATAAACCTGAACATGTTACCAATATTTTGGATATATGATGTTATTGTGTCTGTTATCGCTCCCCATCGTGCTCCATGTTTATCATAAGATGTGCCAAGAGAAAAGCTTTCAGTCAGTGTTTGTTGAACATTTTGAATTGGATGCTTTCACTTCAGATGTGAACACAGTGGTCATACCGCTACCGTCAACAACAACAGTCTGAAGACACAGCGAAGCAGTAGCTGGGCTTCGTCAGACCATAAAAACCCAAACCAATTCCACACAACTGAACCTTTAGAACCTTTTTAGGAGTCAGCGTGTCTCCCCATATTACTCCCCGTGCTGCAGAAGAAGGGGATCGTAGGCGGGGCCTGGGGTGAAACACTACGGAAAGCAGCCTGGTTCATGGTTTTCTTTTTGCGAAGAAAAAAAGTGCAAAAAATTTGTGTGTTGGGGGGAATCGGATTGCACGATTTTCCTAAAATATGAATCGATTTTGCCATAAAACTCGATTTTAAATCTAAATCGTTTTTTGCCCAGCTCTAACTCTTGTAAAGTTCTAAACAACAGACTTAATAAGTAGAGGGTCCCTAAAGACAAACCCAAGTGTCCTCAGTACTTCATGTCCTCAGATACCGGGTCCACAGTTACTGGTCTACACACATGGACCTCTGGTTCAGTAGACGTCTGAGGAGGAAGACCAGAATAATTCACCATTTTGTCAGTCGTTTACTAGAATAGTAAAAATTACACTAAAAGTCTGACAGAAATTCACTAATTAGTTGCATTATTTTGAACACAAACACCTGTTAGGTTAAAAAAGTTCAAATGTTAGTTTATTTAAATGTTGTTGTGTTTGTAGTGTTGTTAAGTCCCCACTCTGTCTGCGTGTGTGTTTCCAGTGGACTGCATAGACCCCAGTTGTTCGGCCCATGGAGTGTGTATCCACGGGGAGTGTCACTGTCAGCCTGGATGGGGCGGAGCCAGCTGTGAACTGGCTAAGGCCATGTGTCCAGACCAGTGTTCAGGACACGGTTCCTACAACGCAGAGACCAGTACCTGCACCTGTGACCAGAACTGGACTGGACCAGACTGTTCTTTAGGTCAGTAAACCTGTGTGTGTGTGTGTGAGGTTATAGTCCTGTCTTTATGGGGACATTCATCTGTTTATACAGTCACACCATGGGGACACCAAATCCAGGTCCCCACGATGGTTAAATATAAAATGGGAAATTTTACTTTTCATTTTACTGATTATTGTTGTTACTTTTTGTTCATTTTACTGAATAATCTGGTCATTTTTGTTTGAATATTTTCTTATTCTACATATCTGCTGTTTGTTTTGGTCCATTTTGTTTATTTTTACTGAATATTTCTGATATTTTTGTTCATTTTATAAATTTTTTGGTTCATTTTGTTGATTATTTTGGTCATGTTTGTTCATTTTATTGATTACTTTTGTCATTTTTGTTGAAGTATTTTCTTATTCTTCACATTTGCTGTTTCTTTTGGTCTGTTTTGTGGATTATTTTTGTCATTTTTGTTCATTTTATTAGTTATTTTAGTCAGTTTTTGGTTATTGTTGTCAGATCTATTTCCAAACACCGTCTGCACATTATGATCCATTGATTTTCCAGGTTCTTTCTGGTGGAATATTTACTAAACCATTGTCTACATGTACATAAACTATCATATATATTAAAAACATCAACAAACCAACACGTCATTTCATGTCAAACAAAAAGGCTGAAGTCGTAATAGAGGAAAAGAGCAACAACCAAAACTGAGAAAGATCCAACAGGCAAATATTTTACATAATCTGAACACTTTTTTCATCGCAGTCTTATATTTTTATTCAAATCATGTTTTTTTGGGTTTGATTTTTTTGTTGGTATTTTGAATTGATATTATTTGCTTGCAAATTTAAAAATCTTCTTTAAACTTATTGACGTAAATTAAACACCATAGTCATGGGGGGGGGGCCCAGTGCAGTGCTTTGCCCGTGGGCCCATAATGCTGTTTAGATGGCCCTGTGGGTTGGGTTTTTCCTTTTTTCCCCTGTTATTTATTTATTTTTTTTATTTTTAGTGAATTTTTCAATCATATAATGGTATCATAAATCCCCAAACCTTATGCTTAGCACCTGTAAAAGCACTGTGTTTTATATAATCATTAAAATAAGATAAAGGCGAGCAGGATCAGCACAAAATGAAAACAAAAAAAGCAATTACAGAGCAGATCGTAATTGCGATAACGGTGTTGGAGGGTCCTGTAGGATCAGGTATTAACATAAACACGCTGTAAAACAAGCTTTTATGACATGAAGATTAAAAAGGGCTGATACAGGAAGTGCTTTCTTTAACTTTCATTCTTTCTCAGACACTTTTGTTTTGCAGTTAAAGCATGTGATGATGGAGAGAACAAAAAAAAACAAAAAAAAAGGTTGAACTTTCCAACTTGGCAAGAGTTAGAAGGCGTGAGGAGAACCTTGCCCCAGGATCTTATGCATCATCTTCTCTAGTGTTCAGTTCAGTGACATCGCCCCGGGCCAAAGCATCAGATCAGTAACATCTGCAAATCAATTCTAAAAGTAACCGTGGGCCAGTGAGAGAAGGTTCTAGTCTCCAGAAGAGTGTGGGAGAACAGCCTGCAGCGAACAGCGAGGCCGTGGAAAAGTCACTCGTCCACTGTCGACCCTGGACCAGATCAGACACAAGCCTGGATTCAAACTACAGAACATCTACTTTACTGGAACTTTATTAGTAACCCTTAAACACCCAAAACTAGCCAGTCCTCCAAACACTTTTAATCCTGTTGATCTGATGAAACCCAACAATATTTGTAAATCATTTACAATCTAACATCATAGTTGTTTTCATATTTAATTTTTGCAGTTTATGTGGATTCATTATGTTTGTGTTTGAGTGACTGGGAATTTAGACTTTGATCTGATAATTCACATTTTTTATCTCATAATTTTGCCTTTTCATCTCATATTTTAGATTTTTTTATCTCTTAAAGGTCAAAGGTCAAGGTGACAGTGAAGGTCAACAGTTCAAACACATCAGTGGTGATATCTCAGAATCCAGACCAGATAGTATCAGCTGTTTTTTTCATTCACTTCGTCTGACCTTCTGACCTCAGATGAGATAACACCCATAGGCTCCATGACGTCACGTAAAGACGTCACATGACGTCAAGCCAATGGTATATTTGGTAAATGTTTGACCTTTACAGATTTGCGCTGCTTCACGGAGGTGTGTGCTCTCAGAGTATTCATTTTACAGAATAGTTTGCTCATTTTCGTTAATTTTACTAAATATTTTGTTAATTTTACTGAATATTTTGTTCATTTTACTAAATATTTTGTTCATTTTACTGAATATTTTGCTCATTTTTGTTCATTTTACAGAATTTTTCAATTAATAAACTGACAAAATAATTAGCAACATGAACAAAGTGAGACACAAATGGAATAAAATTTAAGAAAAATAATAAAATAAAAAGCAAAATGTAGAAAAATTTAATTTACAAAGATTAACAAGATTTAAAAAAATTGGAATTGAAATTTGGTCCCAGCAATTTTTCTTTTTTTTTCTTTTTCTAACTCAGTTTCCTTTTAACGTCTGTTCCATCAACATAAACTGTGAAGAAAAAAGGGTTGATTTTTTTCTGAATATTGACACTAAACCATCCATTCAGGAGGCATCAGTTAATAATCAGCTCCTCATCATCATCTCTGCAGAAGACGGATAATGATGGAATGGTTTCCATGGTGACAGAAGAAGGAAACATCTAAACCATGCAGGACACTGACCCCCCCAGGACTGGAGTTTAACACCTCTGATCTACATTATCAACTGATGAAAGATCTGAAAATACATGTTTAAATCATACAATAAATGGTGATAAATTCCTAAATAAGAATTTCCACTGTGGATATAAAGAGGAACATGAGTTTACATGGACGTCATGGTGTGAGTGACAGATGTTGATGACTTTTACTGCAGATAATGACATTATTCATCACTGTGACTTTAATGCAGCCTGTCATAGACGCTGGCTTGGCTTTATTTCACTGCTATCACTTGACTATTGTTGTTTTTCTCTGGGTTTATATCCTATTCCTTTTCATTTAGTTTTATGTAGCAGGTACCAGATGTTTTTTACCCAGACTGGAAAATCAACTTTTACTTAACATGCACCTGCAGCGTGTTAAAAAAACCCTTAAACTCACTTCATTTTTTCTCCCTGAGGACATTTTTCTATCTGTAACTATCACATTTAGCTTCCAGCTGCTCTTGTTTTGCATGATTCCTTTTGTTTTAGATTTCCATGACTGTAATTATTCTTCATTCTACAGGGTTTTTCTTCTGTGGTGAAGATTAGTTTTTGGGCTTTAGTGAGCGTATGCTAGAGCCACATCCTCTGACTTTTCCCTGATGTGAAATCGACGGCAGCTCTGCTTCTGCATGTTGATGATTCCAACCACAAAGCAGCTATTGTTCCAAACTGCTAACACTCACAAACACCACTGGTTTTTAACATTGACCTTCAAATTGTGCAAATATGAACAGAAAAATGTAAACGAATGGTACTTTTGACCATTGACATGTTTGACACCTGTGGGTTCAAAGGTCATGAATGACATCATCATCATGATCAGAGTTATTTACAATTTCAGAATTCTAAATTAGGGACAAAGTCATATATTAAAGAGATTATCTGGAGGAAAAATCACTTTAGTTCATTTTGTAGATGATTGGGAGTGCATACATATAGTTGACATAAAAATCACACCATTTGGAAGAACATGGAGAAATTTCAATTTTGCTGTTTTGAGCCAAATTGTGTTAACATGGAAGTGATTAGGGCATGTAAAATAAACAAAATGACCAAAGTATTCAGTAAAATAAACAAAAATGAGCAAAATATTCAGTAAAATAAACAAAAATGACCAAAATATTCAGTAAAATAAACAAAAATGACCTATACTTGGGTCATTAAGTAATATTCTAGCTGCCTGTGTTGTGGTGAGGACGGCTGGACGTTAATGAGTATATGTGTGTGTTTATACGTGTGTGTGTGTGAATAACGGTCGTCCCCACTGTGTCCAACAGAAGTGTGTGAAGTGGACTGCGGTAACCACGGTGTGTGTTACGGCGGCCTGTGTCGTTGTGAGGACGGTTGGACGGGCAGCGTGTGCGACCAGAAGGCGTGTCACCCGCTGTGCAGCAAGAACGGCGTCTGTAAGGAGGGAAAGTGTGAGTGTGACCAGGGATGGACCGGAGAGCACTGTAATATAGGTCAGTTTAACACACACACACACACACACACACACACACACACACACATACACCCGGGGGGAGTTCTTTGTGATTGTGAGCAAGAAATGTTAAAAAAAAAAAAAGTGAATGTTTTTTCTTTGACAACAAAACACCTGTGGAGGTTTCATCCAACC
>CM035783.1:53223236-53263236 GCA_020466265.1 Siphamia tubifer
GCCTGGAATTTTGTGTCGAAAAGATAAGTTTATATCAGAGGTTTTATCACATTTATGATCTTCTTCTTTGTTGGTACTGTATATATACTAGCATAAGTATCATTGACTACCCAAAGGTTTGGTGTCAAATGACTTATTTTATAAGTTTTAAATTTATTTTCTATTTTATTATAATTTAGCTTAAATATCAGTGTTCAAAGTTAGCTCTAGTAAAGAGTTGAGCGGACAAACAAAGGGTTAAAGTTAGCGCTCGACAGACGTTCTAATGGTTAATGTGTTGATTTGTTCTAAAAAAATCAATAGACTTTAAAGTTTAGTAAAACTGGTAACTGAGTCTGGCCTTGTACAAGCGTCGCTCATCATTTAAACATGTCCTGAGTGAGTTTTGTTGGTATGAATTTTACATGTGGCTCAGTATATGTTCTGATATAACATCTATGGAAACATATTTAATCAATTCCGACACTTTCAGAGGTGCAGATGGATGTGAACGCTGGGGGAGTTTCCTCCGCAGTTCAACACTTTGTTTTCTTCTTTTAACTTCTTACACAGAAGACGTTCAACTACAGGCAGGAATTTGTGTTTTCTATTAATAAGCAGAAAGTTCAGGTTTAAAGCAGCGTTCATGCATAAAACAAAGCTCTGAGAGAAGACGAACGGCAAAGATATGAGAGGAAAGGAGCGAAAAGTGGAAAGTTCCGCCTCCTGGAAACAGTGTCAGGACTGTTCGACATGTTGGTTTAACCTGATGTTTTAAGAGACTGAAAGGATGACGGTAAAAAAAAGAGTGGAGGGTTTGTTAAGGGTGAGGTGGTGGTGGAACATCTGCTGGGAATTAGCCTAGCAGTGCTAGCCTAGCCTAGCCTAGCAGTGCTAGCCTAGCCTAGCCTAGCAGTGCTAGCCTAGCCTAGCAGTGCTATCTCTATTCATTCCATATTTGGGTCTAGTGGTGCTTCATAGTCAGAGGAGGCGGGGCTAAAAGGTTGTCTTTCAAATCCTCTGTATGCAATAGGACGGTACTACAACCAATCAGTGTAATCTTTAGGATGATGTAGTTAGAGCGCCTGAAAGTTAACGGAGGAGTCTGGAGAAAGTTAGGAATGGAGCTGAACGACTGTTGTCGCTTCTTTAAAGATTGTTGACGTTTTCTCACATTCTTCACTCATCTGTGTTAAAAGTAAATCTACACCTGTTGTTGTTCTTCTTCTATGGTTGTTTATGCTTGTTTCTCTACCAATCGTCGCAGCATCACTTTGTTAGGCCCGCACTCTGACTCTATACTTCACCGTGATTGGTTCGACCAGTTTCAGGGAAATCTAGACAAAAGTTACATTGAGTGAAACTGGACTACTACGATAGAACATTAGATTTACTGATGCTAGGAGGAGCTAGTGTGGCTAGGCTACTACGATAGAACATTAGATTTACTGATGCTAGGAGGAGCTAGTGTGGCTAGGCTACTACGATAGAACATTAGATTTACTGATGCTAGGAGGAGCTAGTGTGGCTAGGCTACTACGATAGAACATTAGATTTACTGATGCTAGGAGGAGCTAGTGTGGCTAGACTACTACGATAGAACATTAGATTTACTGATGCTAGGAGGAGCTAGTGTGGCTAGGCTACTACGATAGAACATTAGATTTACTAATGCTAGGAGGAGCTAGCGTGGCTAGGCTACTACGATAGAACATTAGATTAACTGATGCTAGGAGGAGCTAGTGTGGCTAGGCTACTACGATAGAACATTAGATTAACAGATGCTAGGAGGAGCTAGTGTGGCTAGGCTACTACGATAGAACATTAGATTAACAGATGCTAGGAGGAGCTAGCGCAACGAGGCTATAAAACATGTTAAAATCCATCTGCAAAAAAAATAGACAAAACACAAAAAAGTGATGAAAAATCGAAAACATATTCAAAAAGCGTTCTAAAAAAAAACACCAAAAATGTGGGAATTTTTTTTTTTTTCTAGAATTTCTCTAAAAAATATACAAACCAGGGGGCGTGTCCTGTCATATGTTCTTTGAGTCAGTATCAACATTTCCTGAAAATTTCAGCTAAATCCTTCCATAACTTTTCCAGTCATGTTCCCAGTCTGACATTCTGACATCACTGTTTTCCTACGCTCTTGTTCCCAGAAATTAGCTTCCCTGCACCTCCTTTACAAATACATGGTGTGTATCCAAAACGACAACGAGTGACGGCTCTGTGTGTGTGTGTGTGTTGTGTGTGTGTGTGTGTGTGTGTGGTGGTTGGGGGGGGGGCACGTGTATCCCGTCATGATCCTTGGCCACAAAACTGCGGCAGTTTCAGCCTGTCTAATGACAACATTAAACACAGAGGCCACGGTAGAAGACAAACACATTGTGCAGTTGGAAGAAGACGGTTTCCATGGAAACGGCCTAAGTTTCCATGTAGCGTGTGGTTGTAAAAGCAGCGCAGTGACACGTCAGGAACAGTAGCAGAAGTTCGGTGTGTGTGTGTGTGACAACATGGAGTGTGTGTGAGTCTCAGTGATGTTTTCCAGAAACTAAACCCTGGGTGAAAACTGTCAGGCACATTCTGGAAGACTTACTGCAGATTTTTAAACCTAACATTCAGCACTTTTTACTGTTTATTTGTTTTATCATTGAGGAAAAACTGGCCATATTTGACAGTGTTTATATGTTTTTGTCAGTGGTGGGAAGTAACGAAGTAAAAGTACTGGCATTACTGCTTTTAAAGGGACAGTTGAGTATTTTTCAGATGAATGTGTTTGTCATCAGTGTCTTTACTCTGGTGCACCCACACTGATTTACCCCCGACAGTGTCCCTGTGAGCCCAGTTCTGGTCTGGTTTTGGTCAAAGCCAAAGTAGTCCCGGCAGAGAAAAAAATATTCAGTAAAATGAAGAAAAATCACCAAAAATATTCAGTAAAATGAACTAAAATGACCAAATATATTCAGTAAAATTAACTAAAATGACCAAAAATATTCACTAAAATGAACAAAAATGAGCAAAATATTCAGTGAAATAAAGTAAAATGAGCAAAATATTCAGTAAAATGAACTAAAATGACCAAATATATTCAGTAAAATGAACAAAAATTACCAAAAATATTTTTGTCAAATTAACTAGAACGGCCAAAGTAATCAATGCACTAGCATTGTCACTGCTAAACAGCTGTGAGCCTGCACATAGCAGCCGCTAACACTGACCAACAACTGATGAAAATAGTTTTGAAAAGACCCACAGCTTGTAAGTTTGTGTCAATCCTCAGCTGAATTTTTCTCAGTATTTAAATCTTTCTGAAGTGATTTTTCACTATTTATTATATTATCATCCTCTGTGTTTTATACTTTTTCCTTCAGTACAGAATAGGAGTATTTTTACTTTTAACACTTCCTCTTCTTCTTCTTGTTTTAATGTAAGTTTGTATAAAACCCTGTGAATTGAGACTCTTGGTGACACCCTTGGCATGTGTGCTCTTTGTTGCCTTATAATATAGTGTAAGCTCGTCCCACTGGAGCTATCCTACCTTCACAACACCTCGCTTCCCCGGCCCTTCTGTCCCTCTTTTCCTGTATTTTCTCTTTCCATTTCCCTGGTGTGGGTCATTGAGCAGACAGGGGGCCACTCTGCTCCTCCGTAGCCCACAAAGGGAGCTGGTGTGTGGGTAAAGAAGCCGGCCCCGCTCCCCTCTCCTGGGCTGGGAGTCCAGAGGTGGAATGAGTTTTCACGCTTGAAAAACCACACGTCTTAACTCTTCTACTGACCTCTTTCACTGTGTCAATGAGTCTTTAGACTTTTTTGGGGATCTATTCTCCTCTATTTTCTGCCTCTGCTCTAAATCTCAGAGTGTCGCCCTCTCCTTTTGTCTCATTTCCTACATCTGGGACTTTTCCTCTTCCTCATCTCGGTCTCTTTCCAAACTCTTGACGACCATTGTTGCCGCCGGGTGACGCTTTTAATGTCACCTGTCTCTGTCTGTCTGTATATATACAGTATATATATATATATATATATATATATATTATATATATATATATATATATATATATATATATATATATATATATAGGGCCAGCATTGGACAAAGTCAGACTAGGCGGTCGCCTAGGGCACCAGGTATCTTGGGGGCATCAAGTCCCCCCAGAATTAGAATATTAAGGTACCATATTTTCCGTACTATAAGTGATTTATAAGACTTTCATTTTCTCACAGTGCACCTTATATATGGATTAATTCTGGTTGTGCTTAGTGACTTGAAATTTTGACTTTTTGTCTCAGAATTTAGCTTTTTATCTGAGAAAATTTTAAAATTTTATTTAGCAGAATATAGTGTGTGTTGATCCATGTTATAACTCAACAAGGTTGAAAGTTATTGTGACGGTTTAACTTCATTTAATGCACCTTATAGTGTGGAAAATACGGTAAATAAATCCTTAAACTTAACATTGACAGTGATATTCATGGACACTCAGTACGGACTCCATCAGATGTAGGACACTATGTCATTTAGAATTACACTAAAAGGAAAGAGGGGTGTTGACCCATTGACCAGAACCGACCCTGGATATACATATATATATATATATATATATATATATATATATATATATATAATATATATATATATATATATATATATAATATATATATATATATATATATATATATATATATATATATATATATATATATA
Source organism: Siphamia tubifer (assembly GCA_020466265.1). Taxonomy (NCBI): domain Eukaryota; kingdom Metazoa; phylum Chordata; class Actinopteri; order Kurtiformes; family Apogonidae; genus Siphamia; species Siphamia tubifer. The sequence continues at coordinate 53,227,924 of CM035783.1, forward strand.
TATTCACACATTACTTCACACGTACTCTTCTGAAGTGGTGTAACTACTGCAGGACAGAACATGAATAAAAAAGGAAACCACACGAATGTCAAGTGATTCTTCTTTGTGGTGCATAGATTAAACTAAAACTAACATTTGGACAAACTCAGTTCACAGGGTGGGTGGGGCTCAGCCTTAGAGATAGGGTGAGAAGCTGGGACATTGGGAGGGTCTCAGAGTAGAGCCGCTGCTCCTCCAGGTCCAGAGGAGTCAGCTGAGTTGGGTGGGGCATCTAGTGAGGACGCCTCCCTGTGGAGGTGTTCCGTGCACGTTCATCCAGGAGGGGGACCTCAGGGTCGACCCAGGACGCACTGGAGGGATTATATCTCTCGGCTGGTTTAGGAATGCCACGGGATTCCCTGGAGAAGCAGGCTGGGATGAGGGAAGTCTGGGCTACTTTACTGAGGCTGCCCCCATGACCTCTGACCTGGATGAAGCGGGAGACGACAAACCAGAGCATAGATGTATGTTGACGACTGTGATGAAGACGTTTGTCCAAACATTAGTCTGTGTTTAGTCTAGGAACCATAAATAAGAATCACTTAACATCCGTGTGGCACCAACATTTCAGTTTTTATGTACAGAATATTTTAATGATTTATTTATTATTATTTACTTCAATAATCCATTGGTTTTATGTTGTATTGATTGAAAGGAGACACTCCAATTATTATTGTACATTGTCTCTCTCTCTGTGATCGTCCAAATGGTTCATATCTTATAACCCTGCATAGATAATAAACAGTTTTATTTATATATATATATATATATATATATATATATATATATATATATATATATATATATATATATATATATATATATATATATATATATATATATATATATATATATATATATATATATATATATATATATATATATTTATATATATATATATATATATATATATATATATATATATATAAGTGGATCAACATGGATGTGCTGTAATTTGTTGGTTAATTAATTATGATTTTTATGACGTAATAAATGAATAAACTACATTAATGGGTTCATATCTGCAGATGATGTTGGTAGATGGTGAATGTTTGGATTATAAAACATCCCATTAGTTCATTTACTGAGTCCTTTTCATATGTCAATGCATCTGTAATCTATAACAACTCTTAAGCATTTCTTTTATCACAGAAACACCGGTAAACTCATTAGAATCTATATGACTATATACTATGGCACTGAAACCACTTTAATTTACTCCAAAAACCACAGAGCACCTTTTATATGGATTCATTCTGGTTGTGCTTAGTGACTCCAAATTTTAACTTTTTATCTCATAACATGTGCTTTTTATCTAATTTTTTCATTATTATCTTATTATTTCTCATTATTCTCCTTAAAGGTCGATTCATCAGAAAAAGGGTGTTTTTTTTCTTCCATGTTTCAACTCAGCAAGGTTGACAGTTAATTATAACTGTTTAGTTTTGCTTAATGCGTCTTACATGTGAAAAAATCATCAAAAATAAAGCATTCATTGACCGTCCTCCTTATGATCCAGTGTAGTTTATAGTACAGAACATACAGTATATATAATCATCCTGTCATTCACACAGTCTGTGCTTCTATTTTTTTTTTTTTGCTGTGCACTGGGTCTGGAACACATCGATGAGTGTATAAGTTTTGGCAGAGCTCATAAAAGACACAGACACAGAGACGGGGTGGATGGAGGGTAGAGGGTGAATCACACACAGAATGAGTTTTGTAGCAGAACATAGAGAGAGAGAGAGAGAGAGAGAGAGAGAGAGAGAGAGAGAGAGAGTGAAAGATGGACATATAGACAAACATAAATGGAGACAGAGAGTCATAGTGAGGCTTGTAATCGCTCTGCCTTCAGCAAGATGCCAATTTATGGAACACACGTGGTTCCATCAGTCTGATGGAAGTGTGTGTGTGTGTGTGTGTGTGTGTGTGTTTGTGTGTGTTTGTGTGTGTTTGTGTACGACTCTGCATCCTGGAGGAAAATGATGCCTGAGGGGAGAATGTGCTGCTACATTTGTTCTGGTGCCATGAAACTGTGCTGTTAATGTCCACAGAAGAACCTGGATGTTTGAACCACGTGGACCAGTTCAAACTAGGACTGCAGCAAATGACACCAAATGACATTCTGATATAGAACAGAACAGAAAAGGAACAGAATAGAATAGAATCGAAAAGAATAGAATACAATAGAAAAGAATAGAATAGAATAGAATAGAATAGAGTAGAGTAAAGTAGAGTAGAGTAGAGTAGAATATCCACTTTATTGTCACCCAAACGTCTGCCTCACTAACCTAACTCACTCCACATGTACAGATGCTCCTCATGTTTGCTCACATCTTCCATCTGCTAAAGCACCATTAGCTTCTCTTTGTTAAGGCAGGGCTGTCAATCAAAATCATTGGCCATGATTGGATAAACCAGGTGTTTGTCATTTTGAATGACGTACTACTTCAGCCAATCACATTAAAGCATCATGTAACGTAGATGATAGAAGTAGAAGCTCTTATCATACCCTGTTGGAAGCAGAGACATGACATCGTTGCCACCAATAAATTCTTTCTAAACTGTTCTGTTCATCTGTTAAATAATCAATATGTGTTAGTTTCCACAACACTGTTAAATGACACCATCGTAGCCCAGTTCAGTCTCATTCATGCAAGACGCCATGTTTTTCAAAGCTACTGTGTGGAGGGTCTTCCTGTGTTCTCCCTGTCCGCACTATGATTACGTCATAACTGTTAAAACCACGCCCAGTGATCCTGATTGGTCCGTCCACCATGTGGTCTACGGTGGTTTAACAGACCCATGTGTGAAGCAAAGAGGGTCCACGAAAGCCAGGCGACCACCATATCGATAAATATCGATGCACAAGGTCGCCATCAGAAATAATATATCAATCATAAAATCAGAATTATATAAGATAAAAACAGTCCAATAAATACTTAAAAATTATACTAACAAGTACTTTGAGAATGTCTAACCCAGCCCCCATTTTTTCTATGATGACCTATTATGGAATTAGAGCCAATAATGTGATATTGACTTTTCTGCTAAATGTGACCTTGACCTTTGACCTTTTACAGTATTGATAATTTCATTATATGTATATACACGCCACTGTGTGTAACATAATTATAATATATCCAGTATTGATTAAGTTATAGCATGATATGTCTATGTTTGACACAAACAAACAGTGTTACACAAGTTAATTTGGACACATGTCACCTTTGACCTCCAGAGATCTGAAAAAACTATTGGTCATAGGTGATAACACCAAGTATGACAATTGTATAAATCTTCATTCTGCATCGTTTCGTTCCAATCTGAAAGTTCTGTGACCCTCTGTTCTTGAGTTTATAACTGATAATGTAACTTTGACCTTGACCTTTGAACTGCACTCAATGGATCATTACACCTGATGTACATTAGCTATATGTATATGTCCATGTAATTTCATGGTGATATATCAAGTATTCATTAAGTTATAGCATGATATGTCTCTACGGACACACACACACACACACACACATATGATTACAAAACTCGCTCTAATTCCAATGTTGGGACATATTAATAAAATGCAGGAATAGCAGAATAATGGATCTACAGTTCATTTCATATCATTTTCAGACCCAGTGTGTTTTTAATTATATGAAATGATCTTTAAATGTTCTATCTGTGGTTTATTTTTTACAGTTAAAACAGCAGCAGCTCGAAGGAAAGAAACCAACACTATAAAATATTCTGTACAGATGTGATTAAAAAATGATTCACAATCTATTAGTATTTTTCAAACCAAACCACAAGCTTTTCCTGACTTTAACCAAAGTGTTTTTATGAGTTAAACCTCTAAACCCTTAGGGATGTGTATTTATGAACTGTTCAGGAAAGGAAAATATGTCTGTGTTTATAGAAAAGTGTCCTGGTGGGGACGTCATCTGGACACTGGGTCAGACTCATTCTGCTGCTAATGTAGAGGTTTGACTATTATGGGATAGAGAGACTCCCCTAAAAACAACCTAAAAGCAGCTCTGCCCCCCATTTTTAAAAACCTTTTAAACATATATCTTTCACTATATAAATATATATATATATATATAATATATATATATATATATTATATATATATATATATATATATATATATAATATATATATATATATATATATAAACATCTGTGTATGTTTTCTAACGTCTCTTTTAACACATCTTAACATTTTTATGTACATTTCCACACTTGTATATGATTAGTTTTTGTACATATTTTTTCCCCTCACTTGAACGTAGTTAGCACACCACATACTTGTTTTTATTCCGTTTTTAATAAATATATATTATTCAGGGTTTTTTTATTTTGTTTAATTTAGTTTTTTTATTTAGGTATTTAAAAAATATTCACGTTTATTTTTTTTTAAATCAGGTTTTTTTATAGTTTTTTATTTAGATTTTTTTCTTTTTTAAAATGTATTTGTTTTTTTATTGTTTTTTTTATTATTCAGGTATTTTTAATTTTGTAATTTTCAGGATCTCTTCTGGATCTTCACCAACATTTAATAAAATGTTATGTTATTATATGTTGGGAGTGTGACAAGGAACAAACTCCATCTCTAACTTCTTCAGTGCAGTTGTGTGTTATTTTAATGTGACCTCAGTAGTTTGTATAGTGAACACTGCCATCTACTGGTCTGTATGTGTTACTGCACCTGATGCGATAAATCTACTTCTGAACGTTCCTTCTTACTTAGTTTTATTTAGTTTGACTTCACAAAAACCATGAGTTTCCAGCGCTTCATATTGGTTTGTTTTCACACTAGAGCCTTGGACATTATTTTTCTGTAAGTACTGCTTTTGTGTTCGATTAGATTAGATTTATTTGGCTGAAAATTTAGTACATATGAATAATAATGGGTTTAAAACTGGGATAACATATAAAACACTTGTTTGCATTGTGGTCCTTTATTTAGTTTTGAAATAAAATTGCACTGATATTTAACTGTTAATTTACATTTCTTTCCATGAATGTTTATTTTGCTGCTATGTTTGCTAGTCAGGTCTACTTAGCTATGCTAGGTTTTGTTCCGTGTTAGCTTAAAAATAAATTAGAACACGTGAATGGAGAGGCTAAGCCCCGCCCTACTACTTCCGGTCCATGGGTGCTTATTTCGCCAAAAAATTAATGTGAGTGAATGGAGCTAAATTCTGATTCTGTTTGACAAACTGCACTGAAATTCACATATGATAATAAATATGAATGTGTCATAGACAGAGCAGCTGTTTATGATGACGACAGTGAGTGGAGGATGTGACGTCATACGTTCTCCAGGCGTGTAGTCCGAATTATTAACGGGTTTTACTCACAAACAGAAGCAGTTGAAACACATTAATCAGATGAATAGTGTTTTTTTGACAGCCCTTTGATTTGTGATGCATTTTTGGTGAGTGTTGTGTATGTGTGAGGTGTTCTGGTGTGTGCATGGTTCTGAACAGACAAAGCAGTGAGTGACACCAGAACTATATTGTGTGGTTTTGGTTTTGTTATGGTTTACAGTTTGGTTTTCATTTTTTTTCTTCACTTTATCTTTATAAACTTTTGACTGTGTGATGGCTTTTTGGAATTGAAACGCAGGAAAACATTTGGATGTATTTTTATTTTTATTTTTTAAGGGCTCAAAACAGAACCTTTTTGTATAATGTGTTCCAGTTCACAGTCCATGTTCATAAACTGATGGACTTTCTGAGTGTCTTCAATTTTCACTATTATTAATTAACTATTTTAAATGGTAAATAGACGGTCCTGTCCCGTGGTGTGTTTGCGGGTTTGAAAATGGTTGCTAGTGGTTTCATGTTGCGTGTTTGGTTTCTTGGGCGACGTGTTTTTCCCATCGCTGATCAGGCTGTGTTTGGGTGATTCTGATCTGCAGCCGTTTGATGAGTGCAACACTAATGTGGACTTACTTTGTGGGTTTGTTTATGTATCTATTTGGATGTGTCTTATATTTACCATTTGATAACTGTGTGTGTGTGTGTGTGTGTGTGTGTGTGTGTGTGTGTGTGTGTGTGTGTGTGTTTATTTATTTATTTATTTTTGTGAAAAAAGTACATTATTGAGAAAATGTCTGAAATATTTTTGTTTAATAATCAAAGTTGAAAAAAAAAACAAAACATCAATAATTATCATTTATTATGAGGTACAACATGTGTGTGATTCAGGTCACATGACAAACCAGATTTATTTACCATTGAATACCATTTATTAATTTTCTGCTCTCAGGCCCCATGAGCCTCCTATAAGGGGCGGAGACTTAAGCTCCCCATACCAGAACCAGAACAGCCACTGCACAGGCGTCGCAAGATCGTTTTTTTCTTCTAACCTATTGTTCCACATCCAGGCCTACAGGGGGGCAGCACTGTGCCTGCGGACCCATAGATGCACAAACTCACTGTTTACATTAGTGATGTCATAATACCAATGTTTAGGTACCGGTACCAACGTGTATTTTGATCATTTTAATACTTTTTCAAATAAAAGGAGGATGCAGAAAATGTCATTACTGACTTTATTAATGAAAAATCTGATCAACATAAAACAGTAATTGTACCAACAGTGAAATAAAAGGAATAAAAACCAGAGCAGTGAGAGCATGGAAACTTTAAAGATCAAATGAGAATATGTTCATATGCATCATGATTTATGTGGAAAAAGAATTGGACCGTAAAGACATTTTTGTATTGAATCACTTATTATTTGGAAAATATACCTAAATCAAAATGGAATGAAAGAGCACCAGTAATTCAACAATTTTAAACTGGAAATTAGACATTATTTTGATCCATTAAAAGGATTTTAAAAACAAAACGTCAATTAAAACCCTGTAGATAAGTGAAGCTTTTGGACGATGATTTTAATTATGTTAAATACCCCCTACATTGTTTCCCTGTATATATGTAGATACTGTAATTATTATGTAATTATGCTTTTTTATAAAGGACTATTCTGTCCTACAAAATAAAAAGACAGTAAAAATGAGTTAATGTGTTTTTTTTAACATTCACATCATTCTTTGTCATGTAATAAAATATTTAATCTCAAATGTCTGATGTTTTGTAGAAAATAGTCAGTGTTTGTTCAGTAACTGTTAAAGTACTAGTAAAACAAAACACAAATACAGTAAAGACCATTACTGTGTCCTTATCAATGTCCATTTAGGACCCTGCCCCCAATAGGTAACAGTCAATTTGAACTGACTATGAATGTTTTTATGAAGGTTTTTCAAATATAAGCTCATATATATAAAATTATGAGATAAACCCCCCAAATTATGAGATAAAAAGTAAAAAATTATGAGATAAAAAGTGAAAATTGTGAGATAAAAAGTGAAAATTATGAGATAAAAAGTGAAAATTGTGAGATAAAAAGCCAAAATTATTAGATAAAAAGTAAAAATTATGAATAAAAAGTGAAAATTATGAAATAAAAAGTGAAAATATGAGATAAAAATTATGAGATAAAAAGACCAATTTATGTATATATAATTTTTTCTAGAACTAGTTAATATACAGTAACAATAAGTGTCTCATGTCCAATAATCTACAACTACTGGACTGAACAACAACAGTTTGGTGTGTGTACAGTTACTCTTTACTTTTGTAGGACAGTATTTGTATTTAGTTTTTAGTGTCTACTATAGTTCTATTATTAGTGTTTTGTTTGTTTGTTTATGTAGAAGATAAGTGAGAAACTTATGGAGGGATTTTAATGTAATGTTCAGATCTGGAAATGATTAGACTTTAGTGGTGAGGGGGGGTCTGCCTTGGCGGAGGTCTGTGCTCTCAATGCTCTGCTTCATTTCTCTCTTCTTTTTTTCTTTCTTTCTTTCTTTCTTTTTTTCTTTCTTTCTTTCTTTCTTTTCTTTCTTTCTTTCTTTCTTTCTTTCTTTCTTTTTTTCTTTTCTTTCTTTCTTTTTTTCTTTCTTTTCTTTCTTTCTTCTTTCTTTCTTTCTTTCTTTTTTTCTTTCTTTCTTTTTTCTTTCTTTTTTTTCTTTCTTTCTTTTTTCTTTCTTTTTTTCTTTCTTTCTTTATTTCTTTCTTTCTTTTTTTCTTTCTTTCTTTTTTCTTTCTTTCTTTCTTTCTTTCTTTCTTTCTTTCTTTCTTTCTTTCTTTCTTTCTTTCTTTCTTTCTTTCTTTCTTTCTTTCTTTCTTCTTTCTTTTCTTTCTTTCTTTTCTTTCTTTTTTTCTTTCTTTCTTTCTTTTTTTCTTTCTTTCTTTCTTTTCTTTCTTTCTTTCTTTCTTTCTTTCTTTCTTTTTCTTTTTCTTTCTTTCTTCTCTCTTCTTTCTTTTCTTTTCTTTCTTTTTTTCTTTCTTTCTTTCTTTCTTTTTTTTTTCTTTCTTTCTTTCTTTCTTCTTTCTTTCTTTCTTTCTTTCTTTCTTTCTTTCTTTTTTTCTTTCTTCTTTCTTTCTTTCTTTCTTTCTTTCTTTCTTTCTTTCTTTCTTTCTTTCTTTCTTTCTTTCTTTCTTTCTCGTAGCCAGCTCACAGTCCAGTCCCAGTGGGAGGTAATTAAGTCATGATAGATGAGGGGGAGTTGATGTCAATTTGGCAGTAGTGTTGTTGCCCCCCCCCCACCCCCCCAGGCAGACCCAGTCCACATCTAAAGCCTGCAGAACCACACACACACCCAGCTCACATTTTAAATCTGTTTCTTCAAGCGGAACATGTCAGTATTTTTTTCTCTCTTTATGACTGACATGGCTTCAGTAAATCCACTCTGTGCCAAACCCACTGGTTTCCTGTTTGACCAGAGCAGATATTTTCACAGATAATAAATATACAGGCGTGCGTTTGAGCAAAGACTTGAGTCTCTACTGTCTGACACCATACTGTTCCTACAGGTTTAGAGGCAAAACAGGCAGCTGTGGCGGGAAAAAATAATATATATATATATATATATATATATATATTATATATATATATATATATTAGCCTGATATCTGATTATCTGATCATTTAGATTTTTTTATCTAATAATTTTGACTTTTTATCTGATAATTTTGACTTTTTATCTGATAATTTTGACTTTTTATCTAATAATTTTGACTTTTTATCTGATAATTTTGACTTTTTAACTGATAATTTTGACTTTTTATCTAATAATTTAGATGTTTTATGTCATAATTTTGACTTCACTTCATACTCTTTACAGTCCAGTGCACCTTGTATATGAAAAAATAAAACATTTTCTGATAGTGCACCTTATAATCCAGTGTGCCTTATAGGCGTGGAGCATTTTTTTTGGTTTTGTTTTACATTTTAAATCGTTATGTCTTTCAGTCAAATCCCACCTCATCCTTTAAAACCTTTTTGTTTTTTATTGTCAGTGTTGAGCATGAGCAGCCCACAGGCGCCTCCCCAGCGCCTCCCCAGCGCCTCCCCAGCGCCTCCCCAGCGCCTCCCCAGTGCCTCCCCAGCGCCTCCCCAGTGCCTCCCCAGCGCCTGATACTCGTTGTTTTAATTACCCTCATTTTCAGAATCATGCAGCGGTCACAGGTAGAGTTGGAAAGAGATAATTACAGTAACTACACTTAGAATAAAACGCTGCTTCATGAAGCGAGCGTTTGCCAAATCTTGAAATGAGTCACGCTCCATTTCCTTTATTACAGATTTTAATGTCCGACAGCGCTGGGGGGTTGAACGTTTCTCCCACATTCCTTCCTCGTATGGGTCAGTCAGCGCGTACACATCACTGGATTTTCTAATTTAATAAGACGACGATGACTTATGCGATCATCAATTATCAACAGGTGTGAGCAGCTCAGTTGACTTATAGCATGTGCAGGTGATCAGGCTAAAGTGGGGCGGTACATTCAGCCCAATATGATCTGAACTGGGCTGGACCAGGACAATAATGTAAGTGCTGTATTTTCCATATTATAAGGTGACACGGAAAAGACTTTAATTTTCTCCAAAAACCACAGTGTCTGGGAATTTATACTTTTTATCACATGATAACTTTGACTTAAGGTGCCTTATAGTTCAGTGCGCCTTATAGTGAGGAAAATACAGTAGTAGGATAAATTATATATTATATTATAAATTATGTCCAAAGTCTTTTTTCTCAAACTCAAATTCCAAAATGTTTACAGATATGAAGTCTCCCTTATGAAACACAAATATATTAATCCATATACTGACCATCAATATATTACTGCCTGAAACTGACCATATATATGTATTATAATATACAGACAAACATATGGTGTCAATATATTATAATGTAGTTAAAAATACAGAAGGAATTACTGCTTTCTATATATTGAGACAAATATGACAATATATGAACTGATATATGTTAATATATATTTACACTTAATAATCTATAGATGCACACACACACACATATATATATGTGTGTGTGTGTGTGTGTGTGTGTGTGTGTGTGTGTGTACAGTATATAGTGAAGTGTATAATATTAAACTTCATAATATATTTGTAAATAATTTGAGTCTCAATAAAACTGTATAAAAATATAGATCAGCTTTTGTCTTCAGTTCAATATATGTTCAATATTTGTCAATGTATGATTAAATCATATATTACAGTATATTAGATAATATGTGCTTGTTACGACCCGAAAGGTGAAACATATTTTTGAAAGGACACCAGAGTCAAAGGGTATAATTTGATTTACACATTTTATTTATTTAACCATTCTACTGGAGGATCTTCACTGTTCTTCAGCTTCCTGGTTGAAACGAGCTGTTTAGGTTCCCCCCAGTTCAACCCCTTTTTAAACCCAGTGCCCAAAGTAATAAAGGAAACAGACCAGAGTGGACCGGCTAAATAAACATAAAGACAGTATGCTAAACAGGCCAACCCAGTACAGGGCCGTAGGAGCTGCCAGTGCACCGCTACCCTATCAAAGGAATAAACCATCAAAATAAGTCCTAACGAAAGAAAAGCCAAAACAGGACGTGTGGATCCACCTGGCCAAACAAAAAGGAACAGGCTAACAAAAAAGGCTAACAAAGAAACTCAGCACGCATGGAGGATCCCGCATGGAGTGGAGCGGATGCGTGTTGACGCACGCGCTCCCACGGAACGCTGGGACCTGAGGAGGAGACCATCAGAAAGACCAAAAAAAAAAACGCCCCTACCGGTGCTCGTATAAATAGGGCGAGTGACGCCAAACTAATTAAGTTTAAACCTAAAATTTAGATCGAATACAATAGACAACAAATTATCGATCCAGAAAAAAACGCAATTTACTCGACAAAATATATGCACAAATGTTCATTCAAAAATAGACAAAACGAGCAAAGACAAAAAGGAAATGACTAAGGATAATAGTGCACAGCACCTAACAATGCTCTACTTTTCCATTTCTAGGAATATATTTTTTGATATAATTTTTCAGTTTATTGCCATATATTTTTGTTTCGTAGGGGAGGGGCCAAACTGGATCTTTCGATGGGCCGGTTTTGGGCCTGTGAGCCGCATGTTTGTCACCTTTGGTGTAAATGATACCTATTCAGACCCTAATGGGAACATTTTAATGTGGTAGTTGGCAGAGAATGTAAAATGCTCAGAAATACACTTATTTCTAATGGTTATGAATACACACGCAATTGAATAGAATCAATAAAGAATGTAGATGAAAACGCAGACACAGAGGATCAATAACCACTGAGCGGACGCTCGCTCGCTCATCATATCCATGCTTCCAAAAGCAAGGAATACCAATATTTCATTTTCACAGAAAGATTATAGTAATAGAGCAGCAACAAGCAATCAATTAACTGATGAGTTGATCATGTGACTGTTTGGACTCGAACATGTGGGTAAAGAAAAGTTCAAATTATATTTAGACTGTGGACCATTTAAGATAAGGTAAGGTAAAGTAAAGGTAAGGTAAGATAGGATAAGATAAGATAAGATAAGTTAAGTTAAGTTAAGATAAGATAAGATAAGATAAGATAAGATAAGGTAATTATTATTATTATTATTATTATTATTATTATTATTATTATGTCATGCAGAAGCAGAACAAACATATTTATAAACATATTAACTCACAAACAATGACATGGAATTTAAACACAGAAATAAATGCAGGTACATGAGTAAGGTCAAAGGTCATGTGATATTCATGAAGACAATTGACTACTTTTTACATATGTGGGTCCAGAAGTGGGTCAGGCCCGTCCTGTTCAAATATATTTCTTGCTGTCTGAGCTGCAGACGTGTTAGTTTATACATCGACCTGCGCATCACTGCTGATGTCACACACACACACACACACACACACACACACACACACACACACACACACACACACACACACACAAACACACACATACACACACACATACACACACATACACACACACACACACAAACACACACATACACACACACATACACACACATACACACACACACACACAAACACACACATACACACACACATACACACACACACACACACACATATACACATATACACGCACACACGCACATACACACATACACACACATACACATACACACACACACACATACACACACACACACACACACACACATACACACATATACACACACACACACACATACACACATATACACACACACACACACATACACACACACACACACACACACATACACACACACACACACACACACACACATACACACACACACACTGGTGTGTTTTTAAATGTGTCAGACTACTGCACTCCATAATTTTTCTCCACAGTGTGATTTGTGGCAGAATGCAGCATTTTCTGCAGAACACTGTGGGGACGTGGATTTTTCACTTTAACTGAGACACTTGGAATTAATTTAAGAAGCTCATTTGACCAAATACATTCTGGTGATGGGTTCTGTTCAAAATTAATCTGTACAAGTGACGGGTGTGTGTGTGTGTGTGTGTGTGTGTGTTTGTATTCCTATCTTTATGGGGACAGTGATATGTTTACACACTCACTTCATGGGGACCTCTGATGCCATGGGGACCAAAATTCAGGTCCCCACGAAGGTTATATATAAATACAGGACCCCACTAGACCCTATAAACACATTCATTTGTTGTTATGAAACAGTTTTATAGTTTTGAACAGTAACTGTATCCAAAAATGCAGAAACACATATTAAATATACTTTTCAAAGGATGAACTTTGACCTCTGCTTTCACTTATACCAGACAAAAGACAATAAAAGATGTGTTTACACTCACTACCCAATGTTAAATCTGGGTGAAAAATTATCCAAAACATGCTAAAATCTACCAAAAAAACTATGTAATAATAATAATAATATTAATAATAATAATAATAATTATAATAACACAAAAAATTAATGTATGAAAAATCCCAGACGTATTCAAAACTTTTAAAAAATCACCCAAAATGATTTATTAATTTAATTTAATTTAATTTTTTTAATAAAGCAGTGAAACTTTTATCTCATAATTATGCATTTTTTAAATCTCATCTTTATGACGTTTAACCTTATTATATATATATATATATATATATATATATATATATATATATATATATATATTTTTTTTTTTAATACCATATTTATGACTTTATTTTATAATTTTCATACATTATTACACATTGTTTTATGTCAGGAGGATAAACCCAGCAAATATTTGACCTTAAAAATCTGTTGTTATTCCACCTTTCCTACAAATACAGGGGCAGCAGGGACTGGAAAACAAATAAATAAACAAGTAAATAAGTAAGCAAATAAATAAATAAATAAATAAATAAATACAAAAAAATCAATCACATATTTCTGTGAATTTGATGAATAGGACTGAGAATAAATCATAATTTAAGTATGATAGAGGCTGGTATTGATGGGTGATATCTGTGCTTGTTATATCGACTGTATTGATCACATTTTCTGGGATGAAGTGCAGATCAATAATGTGTGTGTGTGTGTGTGTGTGTGTGTGAACAGGATAATTACCAGTGTCCAGCCATTAGTCTGTACCTGCACATGTGATCAATAAGTGCACTGAGGTCTGTGTTTGAAACGGTATAATTACTGTTTCCATGTTATTAAAAGGCTTCAGAAAATAATCCCACACACATATTTACACAACGCTCCGATTTTTCTGACAAATGAAGATGAATTACTTCTGTTAAAAGTCCAGGGATATTTTTTGTTTGTTTTTGTTTTTTTGAACATTGTATTAGATTTTGTTTAGTTTGAACAATAACAAATAAAAATATGAGACAAAACATTTAAATGGAGATTTACAAAAATAAATAATTAAATTAAATAGACTGTTATTATCACATACATACAATACTATAGCAAAAATATATGTATAAAAAACCTCACTATGGTGTCAGATCAGTGTCAATAGTCGTGTCCACACATTTAATACCTGTTCATATTTGTCAAAAATTACAAGTACGACTTATGACGCCCCATAAGTGACTCTCTCTCTCTTTCTCTCTCTCTCTCTCTCTCTTTCTCTCGCTCTCTCTCTCTTTTTCTCCCTCCCTCCCCCCATCTCTCTCCCTCCCTCCCTCTCTCTCTCTAACTCCCCCATCTCTCCCTCTGTCTCTCTCTCTCTCTCTCTCTATCTCTCTCTCCCTCCCTCCCCCATCTCTCTCTCTCTCTTTATCTCGCTCTCCCTCCCTCCCCCCCCTCTCTACTTCCCCCCCCTCTCTCTCTCTCTCTCCCTCTCTCTCTCTCTCTTCCTCCCCATCTCGCTCTTTCCGCTTGCTCTCCCTCCGCCTTGTGCTGCCCCCTCGTCTCTCCTTCCTCTCTCTCTCTCTCTCATTCTATCTGATCCCTCTCTCTCTCCCTCCCCCATCTCTCTCTCTCTTTCTCTTGCCCCCCCCCTCTCTCTCTCCCTCCCCCATCTCTCTCTTTCTCTTGCCCCCCATCTCTCTCTCTCTTTCTCTTGCTCTCCCTCCCTCCCCCTCTCTCTGCCCCCCCCTCTCTCCCTCCCTCTCTCTCTCCTTCCCCTCTCTCTCTCTCTCTCTCTCTCTCTCCCTCCCTCTCTCCTTCCCTCTCTCTCTCTCTCTCTCTCTCTCTCTCTCTCTCTATCTCTATCCCTCTCTCTCTCCCTCCCCCATCTCTCTCTCTCTTTCTCTTGCCCCCCCTCCCTCTCTCTCTCTCTCCCTCCCCCATCTCCCCCCCCCCTCTCTCACCTTTTATTCTATTTCAGATTTTATTCCTCCTCGTGGACACTTCCAGAACATTCCTTTGATATTTCTATAATGTGACACAAAGGTAGTAGCGTAGGTTGTTCAGTTTTTAACTCAGTGTTCAGGAGTCTGCAGGCATGAATTTTAACCACTATGTAAATGTGTGTGTGTGTGTGGGGGGGGTCAAGGCTAGTTCCAAACTGAACCCCCAGCTCCGTCAGGCAGAATACTGATCAGTGATTGGCCTTCACTGAGCCCACACTTGTTTTCAGTCAAAATATTTGCTCAAAGTTGACCTGGCTTCAACTTTTCCCTGTTGTTTTTTTTTCTCCAGTGGTAGCTCTGCTCCTTTTCTGTTCTGGGGGGTGGTGTGTGTGTAAGTGTGTGTGTGTGTGTAAGTGTGTGTGTGTGTGTGGGGGGGGGGGGTTCTGAAGGAAATGAATGAGCAATGCTGGTATTTGATTTGCATAAAGAGCATCACGTCTCCATTTCCCAGCCCTGCTGTTATCCATTCTCCACTGCCCTCGCCGGAGAAAATAGAAAGCAAAGAGAGAAGAGACGAGATACATGCGAGAGCTGAGAGGGAGGGGTGGGGGAGGGGGAGGGGTGGGCAGGGGGAGGCAGAGGGGAGGGGATTTGGGCTGTGAAGGAAGTGCACTCTTTTCTCTCTCTCTCCATATGCTGTTTTGTTGGCTTAGTAATTGTTCCACTTATGCAAACCTTCAAGGCTAAATACCACACACACACACAAACACACACACACAAACACGACACACACACACACACACACACAAACACACACACACACACACAAACACACACACACAAACACACACACACACACACACACACACACACACTCATAGGATTTGTGTTCTGCAGGAATATTCAACCATAATTATCTAGTCTACATCTGTCTTCTGTCGTTCCATATGTAAATCTAAACACCTTTTACTCAAACACTGAAAATATTCACACCTTCTTATGTGAGTTCATGTAAAGAACGAAGGCAGTTTGTCCCAGACGAGCCCCCAGTTCACTTTACGCTCGGCCTTAGAGTCAAATATCAGGGCCGTGAAAGTGTAAAAATACATTGAGAAAAATTTAAAAAGTGTGGAGAAAAATACATAATCAAATCCAGCAAAAAAGAAGAATACAAAAAAATGTTGAAAATATTCACAGTTTTTATGTGAGTTCATGTAAACACGAGCCCCCAGTTCATGTTATGCTCGACTTTAGGGTCGAAAATTAGGGCTGTGAAAGGGTTAAAAGTTTTAGTCAGAGTAATTACAGGGTTGTTAGAGATTAATTTTGATTAGTCATGATTAAAAAATGTTGTGGGTCGACTGTGGCAGTGGTAGGGGTAGGGATTTGTACTTAAATATCCCATGAAATACACAAAAATACACTGAGAAACATTAAAAATGTGGAGAAAAAATACACAAAATATGATTAAATCCACCAAAAAAAGAAAGCAATTAAAAAAATGCTGAAAATATTCACACTTTATGTGAGTTCATGTAAAGAACGAAGGCAGTTTGTCCCAGACGAGACCCCAGTTCATGTGATGATCGGCCTTTGGGTCAAATATGAGGCTGTGAAAGGATTAAAAGTTTTAGTCAGATTAATCACGGGGTCCTTTGACCTTGAGTGACCTTAAAAGGTCAAAATCAAGGTAACGTGGTTTTAAATGGTTGTAACACATGATAAGAACTAAGTTACTATTGTTGACAGATAGGAAACTACAGGTAGGCTCCAAAATGGCATCATGACCTTTGACTTTGAGCAACTTTAAAAGGTAAAACCAAAAGTCTCACCTTCTCAGAGGGAGATCTCCATTAAGAGCGAAAATGTTTGAAAGGGGGTGTGGTCTGTTATGCCTTTTTACTCTGCGAAGGAACGGTGGAGTTATGTTTTCACTGGCGTTTATCTGTCTGTTTGTCTGTCTGTCTGTCTGTCTGTTAGCAAGATAACTCAAAAAGTTATGAATGGATTTGGCTGACATTTTCAAGAATTGTTGATACTGGCACAAGGAACAAAATATTACATTTTGGTTGTAATCAGTGAAGGTGTGTGTGTGTGTGTGTGTGTGTGTGTGTGTGTGTGTGTGTGTGTGTGTGTTCATTTAAAGTCTGTGTTGATTAACATGATGTTTTTTTCATGTCAATTTTAAGTAAGTTTCGTTGTTTTGTTTTTTTAACAGATAAAATCACAAAGTACATTCCAGTTTAAATAAAATGTTTATACACGCTTAAAATGAAATAAATAAAATGTACAGTTTGAGGATTTTCAGTATTAAATGTGTTTCCTTTTGAGGCTTTTTAAAAAAAAACTATAATATTTCCAGGAGAATGAGAGCTGTGTTGCTATGACGATGAGGTGTTTGGTGAATGACATGAGCACGAGTGATCTGACACAAGTTTTCACTACATATCGTATATCATCACATATTTAAGCCTGAGTGCAGAGGAGCTAACGTATGAGTCTGTGGACGTCGTACTGAGCATGTGCAGCTAACGTATGAGTCTGTGGACGTCGTACTGAGCATGTGCAGCTAACGTATGAGTCTGTGGACGTTGTACTGAGCATGTGCAGCTAACGTATGAGTCTGTGGACGTTGTACTGAGCATGTGCAGCTAACGTATGAGTCTGTGGACGTCGTACTGAGCATGTGCAGCTAACGTATGAGTCTGTGGACGTTGTACTGAGCATGTGCAGACTCCAGATCTGACCCTGAACCACATCTTTAAATATCTCACTCCTTCATTACTACCAACACTCTGCTTTAATTGGACAGACTTCCACACACAACCTTTACACTAAAACATTTTTAGTCGCTCCACCTTTGTTTTTGCTGAGACTGGAATGTCTACGCTCTAATTCACAGATGTCAAACATAAGGCCCGGGGACCAAATACGGTCCATTCACATGCATTGTTTTTTACTCAGATTTATTTAATAATCATCCATTTTTAATACAAACTATGACATTTATATGAACTTTAAATATTTATCTAGCTAACTATGCACCAAAGTTATTATGGGATACAATTCCAAAAGACATTAGTGAAGCCAGGGCACTGAATATATTTAAAACCATTTTTATTTACATCAGCATTTGAAAGGAGATAAAAAAACAGAGTCACAATTCAGAAACCATTAATGTGCATTGTTTTTATTTTTATTGTATCTCATCTTATTCTATTTTACAGAAATTTTAATATTTTATGTATAATCACTTACTATTGCATCTTTATTTCACCACCGTCTGACGCAAATCTGTGCAAATTTCATTTTATTTCTTCCACTCTTATTTATTTTATTGAAATGTTATAATTTCTGTATAATCAGGTCTTTATTTTATTTTTTGTACTTTTGTAATTGTGTGTACAATCATTGTATATGTTGTATTTTATTGTTGTATTATATTATTCTCATGTCTAATATT
This sequence comes from Siphamia tubifer, assembly GCA_020466265.1. Classification (NCBI taxonomy): domain Eukaryota; kingdom Metazoa; phylum Chordata; class Actinopteri; order Kurtiformes; family Apogonidae; genus Siphamia; species Siphamia tubifer. The sequence goes on from CM035783.1 coordinate 53,246,589, forward strand.
GTATTTTAGTGTTTAGTATATTTTATATCGTTTTTAAAAGCCTGATCAGAGGCAGAGACTGTAAATGAGCTGAAACTTAACGTCTTCTATGCATCACATTTTCCTTTTTGTGCTAATGTTGTAAGTTTTGTCCTTGTTAAATAAATATAAACAAATAAATAAGTGCAGTTTAAGCTCTGATCTTCCACTGAGGATTTACACAACGGTTTGTCTGTGACGTAAATGTAATCAGACACTGACAGGATCAACAGAAAACTCCAACACCTGAGGAACGTCACAGTTGTGTTAAAATAAATGAATGGAATAAAAAAGGAAATAGAGTAAAAGTGAGAACATTAAAGACATAAAAGATGTAAAAAGGGCCAAACGTGGGCTGTCAATCACAGCTCAGGTACTAAATATTAGAAGAGCTTTTTAGACGTGACATCATAAGTGACAGAGCTGTGGAGCAGCTTTTCCACTGATTATCATCAGCAGATGGAAGCTGCCTGATGGAATTATAGATGACATGCACTACGACCGCCTTTTATTTATTTATTTATTTATGGAAGATTACTGGAAAAAACCGTTCTGTTCACTGCTTTGTTTTCCATTAAATACACTGGGGTTCATTTGTGATCGATCAAAGATCTGAAAATCAGCCAGTGTCATCGATCAACTGGTTAAAATGTTTAATCACATCCTTTATATGAATCAATGTAGATTAATCATGAAATTTGCAACAAAAATACACTAAGAAATGCGGAGAAAAATATAGAAAACATGCTAAAAACCACCAAAAAGTAAAGAAAGCATTAGCATGGTGTCAGTGCAGGGCTGTGAACTGGTGAAAATGTTTAATCACATGGTTTCAATGGATGAATTTGGATTAATCATGATGAAAATACGTTATTTATCTTTTTGTTTTGTTTGTTTTTTGCTCAAATTTCCAACAAAATACACAAAGATGCAGAGAAAATATATAGAAAACATGCTAAAATCCACAAATTTTAGGTGTCCAGGAAATTATGTGATAAAAAAACAAAGTTATGAAATAAAAATTCTAAATTCCCAGTCACTGAGTGCAACCAAATTTAATCCATATATAAGTGGCTCTGTGAGTAAACAGTTCAATTTATAGTCCAGAAAATACAGTATCTCTGAACTCTGAACATTATGAAAACAAATATTTGGTGACTGTGACCTTTGACCTTCATTCACCAAAATGTACTGGTATCTATTCTGGGCCACCTCATTAATGTTCGTTAATTTTGACGACCCTATACGTGATGTATTGCTAACGTAAAGAAAGCTCAGCCTCTCTAACCTGACGTTTTCCTTCCTGTCGTTTCCAGAGCAACCGTCCAATCACCACGGCAACACCCTGCCTCCAGTCCCGCCCCCGCACCGCCAGCAGCCCTCCATAACAGCTCTGAACCAATCCCTGGGCTCCGCACACCACGCTGGCCATACCCTGAATTCAACCCGGCAGCTAACCCCGCCTACTGGAAGCCCGGCCCCAGTGGCTGGCCAATCACCAGCCGAGCTGCAGACCACGCCCCCCGAGAGCGTCCCGCTGCAAGACAGCTGGGTGCTGGGTAGCAATGTGCCTCTGGAGACAAGGTAAGTGTACCTGTCCTCGTATGTAGCTAGCATAGATGCTATGCTAGTTGTTAGCGCTACTACAGTTGTAAGACTGGTCCAATATTGTTAGAACGGCTAACTTATCGAACTAAACATTTAGCTCATTTGTTTACAACACTTGAAGCCTATTAAACTGTTTGTATCATATTTGCTACAACATGTTCTTAGACCTGTTTCTAATCAAAGAAATCTAAACTGTCCTTAAAAACCTAAAATACCCTATACATAGAGTAAACTGCCCTAAAAATAGATACAATTTTCCTTAAAATTGCTAAAAAATACACTACAATTCACTAAAAATAAAGTGAAATGCACTAAAATAGCGAACAAATGTACTAAAAATCAACTAAAATACTCTATAGAGTAAAATGCCCTAGGAATAGAAAAACATTACTTAAAATTCACCAATTACAATTTATTAAAAAATGAAGTAAAATGGCCTAAAAATAGAGAAAACTTTATTAAAAATCTACTTTAATAAACTAAAATCTAAACGTGGTATTGGATTGAATCAGTGTTTTCTACCCACTGGTGGATTCAAGGTTCAATGTTACTTTATTTAAACTCGTGGGGACATTTGTTTCGCAGACTTAATGACAAAACACACATTGAACCTTTTCGTCAAGTACAAAAGTGTTCAGTGTTTTAGCAGCAAAGAATAAATAAAAAGATAAAATAATAAAAATTTAAAAATAAAAATCATAAAATCAATCAAATAAAAAAAAAGAGAAGCAATAAAACAATAAAAAGCTGAAGAAAATAAAAAGTATGTATTTAAAAAGTACCTTTTTTTTCTTCTGCTCAAAACAAATAAATACATTTTGACTTTTTATCTCATAATTTTGGGGCGGCACATGTCTCAGATGGTAGAGTGGGTCATCCATTAACTGAAGGGTTGGTAGCTTGATTCCCGCTCTGTCCTAGTCAGTCCATTGTGTCCTTGGGCAAAGACACTTCACCCTCCCACTGGTGTATGAATGTATATGCATGTTCGGTGGTGGTGGGAGGGGCCATAGGCACAAAATGGCTGCCAGTCGTCTGTCAGTCTGTGGACACATATGTAGTTTACCACCACCAGAGGGAGCATGTGAGAGTGAATGAATAATATAATATAAGTATCAGATTTGCTCCTGCAGGTAATATTGTATTAGCGCTTGTGCTTCACAGTAAGAGCGTGTGGGCCTTTCTGTGTGGAGTTTGTTTGTTTCTCTCCCCATGTCTGGATGGGTTTCCTCTGGGTGCTCCGGTTTCGCCCATGTTTGTTAAGGTAGAAGTCGTCCATGAGCCTGGGACCACGTCTGGAGACGAGTCCCCAGGCGCCGCCCATGGGTGCCCACTGCTCGTCAGAAGGATGAGTTAAATACAGAGGACACATTTGGTTGTACAATCGTATCTTATCTTAAATGAGGCGCTAAATAAAAACTCCCAGTGTGTCACATGTTTAGTTTAATTTATTATAGACTATAAAAGATAATAAAAACACAAATACAAAAGAAATGACCATTACTAGAATAACACATGGACATGAGTTAAATAAGACTTTAAAGACAAATAATGAAAAGAAAAAAAAAATCAGAAAATGAGGGGTTATTTTAAAAAGCAACTTTAGTTTGACCTTTGACCTGAGGTTTTTCAGTGATTTATTCCAGTTATTCTAAACGTCGAGGCGTGATATTAAACTGTGATTGGTTTAATTTGACATGAATTGTCCTTAAATAATGACTTTGACGTGTGTCATAGAAAATGTCATAAACAAAATGAAATGACGAAATGTGGCGCTTGGATTTAAGAAAAGATCTCAAACAAATTGTCCAATAAATACAGATAAATTAAACATGACGAAAAAAATAATTCACACACCAAATCAGTGAATGAAGATGAATTTAAATTTGAGGATGTTTGACCAAACGCAGCAGTAAATTTTGTTTGTCCTCTTCCATAAATTTCCTTTCATTAATCACACCAAAGGCACCTCGTCCAGACCCTTCCATGGACGGACAAGGGCTCTGGGACGCCAAAGTCATTCCTAAAATACGGAATTGGACCATCGTGTTATGTGGAAGAAAGTTCTTTTCCAAACTGGGCCACGGATCACGCCTCAGAAAAACTGAAAAAAAATGTGCAGACGAGATTTATTTCCATCCAGGTGTTAGCGTTAGCATTAGCATTAGCATTAGCATGTCCTCAAAAAGACAAAGTTGTGCGTAGTTGGTCTGGGATGTCAAATTAATTTATGAAAAAAAAACATATTTACTTCGAAAAATTATCCTGTAACAATAAAATATGAAAAAATGAAATTAAAGCAGAATTTAAACCATTTTCAGTTTTTTTAATAAATGTTTAGTGTCTTTGTAAAACTGATCCATAATTAATACACATGTAGAAATGATAAGATAAGGCAGAATATTGGTAACATTTCATTTATTTTATCAAGAAATTTTCAGGTTATTTCATCTTTTTTTGCAGTGCATCATTTTATCATAATTTAGTATTTTTTATCTCATATTTATAATTATTTCTTGATTTTGACCTTTTATAATATTCAACACGTTCTATCATAATTATGCATTTATTATCTCATTTTTATGACTTTTTATGTCAATTTTGCCAGTTTTTATCTCATAATTTTAAACTTTTTCCCCAAAATTATGCATTTATTTGACATTTGACTTTTTATCTCATAATATTCAACACTTTCCATCATAATTATGCATTTATTATCTCGTATTTTTTTTTACTTTTTTTAATCTACATTTTTTTTCATCTTAATGCCATTTTTATTACCTCATAATTTCCAAATCATTTTTTCCAAAACATTTATTATTTGATATTTAACTTTTTATCTCATCATGTTCATCTGTTTTTATCATAATTATGGATTTTGAAAACCTCATATTTATGACTTTTTTTATACAGGTGTTCTTGAAAACTCAGACTTAATTTGGTGGTTATTATATGTAGAATAATGAAGAAAAATGTACTTTTTTTTCTGTCAAACTACCATTAATTTAACATAAATCAAGTGTTCACTGTTCCCACGTTATTAATTTTCCTCTGTATTTAATCTTTCTGAAGGTTAGTCACTATTTATTATCATAGAATCTTCTGTATTTAACATTTGTCACTGTCACTCATGTAGGTTTTTTTTTTAAATATTTAATTTATTTTATTTTCTTCAGATGCTCATGTAAACAGTAAATTCAAAGGTAGTGTGTCATGAACAGAACAGAAAAGACGTGTTTCCAGTATCTGTCATTGATCCGACTCCACGGCTTTTACTGTTGAATCAATGTTGAAGAAGATGACAGCGTTTCCACGGTAACCACACAGGCTGTGAACATCAAATGGGTCATATCTGATGACCATGAAAAGATGATAAACTGGATTTTACACCAATTATTTACACACATTGATTTTCAGAAGACGATTAAAGTCAGTGGAAGAAATAAATAAAAGCAACAGTTCAATATGTTTTATTATTAGGATTATTATGGGATTTAAGTTAGAATTATGAGGAAAAAAAGGAGAATTCTGAGTTTAAAATCAGGATTCTGAGGACATGAGTGGACATTAGTGGACATTAGTGGTCAGTAGGGGACAATAGTGCAAAATAGTGGACATTAGTGCAAAATAGTGGACATTAGTGGACATTCATGGACATTAGTGATCAGTAGGGGACAATAGTGGACATTAGGGGACATTAGTGCACAATAGTGGACATTAATACACAATAGTGGACTGTAGTGGACATTAAAGCACAATAGTGGACATTAGTGGACAATCATGAACATTACTGCACAATAGTGGACATTAGTGGACAATCGTAGACATTAGTGCACAATAGTGGAAATAGTGGACAATAATTGACATTAGTGCACAATAGTGGACATTAAGAGACATTAGTGCACAATAGTGGACATGCACAATAGGGGACATTAGTGGACAACAGTGAACATTAATGCACAATAGTGGAAATCGTGGATATTGATACACAATAGGGGACATTAGTGGACAATAGTGGACATTGATACACAATAGTGGACATTAGTGGACAATAGTGGACATTAATGCACATTAGTGGACATTAGTGGACAATAGTGGACATTGATACACAATAGTGGACATTAGTGGACGCTGGGTGCAGTTGTCAGATATTTTGTAAAGGTTAGTTGTGTGCAGTTGAATGTCAGTCTGTAGACCGTACACAGACATATGGTCCTGGTCCAGCTGGGGGGGGGGCTCTGGCCTTGGCATCGGTGCACCAGATAATGTGTGTCCTGTTTTGTCTTTGTCCGTTCTTCTTCTCTGACCTGCTCTGTTGTAAGTGTTTGACCCAGACACAGAACATGATGGATAGAGGAACACACAGAAGAACAGAACAGAAAATATGTTGTTTCTGCAAAAAACAAAAGATCCAGTTTCTGCACCTTCCATTTTTACATCCTCATTTCTGTCGTATTTTCATCATAACCAACATGCTTCTGTATTTTCTGGATGATAAAGAACACTTAAAAACCTTTAATTTTCTCCATAAAACCCAGAGCGTCGTCTCATATGTGGATTAATTCTGGTTTTATTTAGTGAATTCATTTTGTGTCGTGTTATTGGATAAAAAAAAAACAGTTTTTGTTCCATCAACGTCTCCAGTTTCAACCATCAAACACTTCTGTCGCCTTCACTGGCGCATTACACCAAAAAAAATGTGTTAAAATATCTAAAACATCTGCAAAAATATGAATCTGTCATTAACGTGTTCATTCAACTGTTTATTTTATTTTTTAATCACATTAATGTGTTTTAATGGGTTAATTTTACAGCTCTAATAATCAATAATCAATCCTGCAGCGTCCCCATGAGTCCAAATGGGATGAAATGGTCCCCAGTTGTTGTCCCCATGAGTCCAGATGGGATGCAATGGTCCCCAGTTATTGTCCCCATGGGTCCAGATGGGATGCAATGGTCCCCAGTTGTTGTCCCCATGAGTCCAGATGGATGAAATGGTCCCCAGTTATTGTCCCCATTAGACCACATAGGATGAAATGGTCCCCAGTTGTTGTCTCCATGGGTCCAGATGGGATGCAATGGTCCCCAGTTATTGTCCCCATGAGTCCAGATGGGATGCAATGGCCCCCAGTTGTTGTCCCCATGAGTCCAAATGGGATGAAATGGTCCCCAGTTATTGTCCCCATGAGTCCAGATGGGATGAAATGGTCCCCAGTTATTGTCCCCATGAGTCCAGATGGGATGAAATGGTCCCCAGTTGTTGTCCCCATGAGTCCAGATAGGATGAAATTGTCCCCAGCTCATGTCCCCTGGAGGTTAAATGTTCAAATCAAACAGTGTGTGCTGGTGTTCCTCACATTCCAGTGGATCCAGTGTGGATCAACCTGTTGAATAAACACACACGATGACTGACAGAGTTAAATGTAGAAGAGACAAAACACACACCAGCTGCACATTCCCATGTACGTACACACACACACACACACACACACACACACACACACACACACACACACATACACACAGGTTTCCATGTCTCATGAGGATCCAAGTAGCTGTTGGGTAGTGAGTTTAATGAAATAAAATAATAATAATAATAAAAAAAAGAAAATTAAATAAAAATAAATAAATAAAAATGAATGAATGAAACAAATACTTAGAAAATTAAATCAATATATAAGTAGAATAAATATTTTTAATGATGAATAAATACATAATGAAATAAATACATTTGTAATAAAATAAGAGAAATACTTAGAATGAAAATTTTATTAAATTTTAAAATAAAAATTAATGAATAAAAAGTCTAATAAAGAAAAAAAATAATGTAAAATATATAAATAAAAAAAATATATAAGACAAAAATATAAAAAATATATATTTTTTAAATAAACACATCTTTAAACCTTTGAAAACCACACATTTCACTTTATACCTGTTTCCCTCGTGCTTTATGGGGACTTCCAGAAAAAAACTAATTAATATATTTACATAGCCAGATAATTTGTATTTTACTAGTGGGGACCTTTATTTATATTTAATGTTTGTTGGGACCTGAATTTTTGTCCTTATAGTGCCGGAGGTTCCCATGTTTTGACTTTCACTCAATGTCCCCATAAATACACACACACACACACACACACACACACACACACACACACACATTTCCATGTATCCTGAGGACCAAGATTTTTTTAAATAAAATTTTTAAAAAACTTAGAAAATTTTATAAAACTATTAAAATAAATGAACAAATAAAAAAATAATAAATACAGAAATTAAATAAATATTTAAAATAAATAAATAAAAAATAAATGAAATAAAATAACTAAATATTTTTTGTAAATACTTTTTGTATGTTACATATGTTCAGTGTTGACACCATAGCTGTTACTACTGGGGACGTTGTCGCAGAGTTAATAAAAATCTGAACATCAGTTTTGTTCTGACATCATTCAGTTCTAACTGAAGGTGAAAAAACAGAGAAAAAAAAAAAACCCAAAAAATTAAAATGTGAACAAAATGTGACTCAGCTGCACCTGCTGACGCCACAGGTAATCAGTCTAATGGAGATGAGTCATTAGTAACCATGGCAACGCCGCTCACAGAAGCATGTGGTGTTCATTGACCAAAGAACCAAAAAAAGCTGCTGGTGTTTAACTGACTTATTTTGACTTTTTTTTCTCATAATTTTTAATTTTTATCTGATAATTTAGACTTTTTATCCTGTATTTTTGGCCCGTCTATGAGGCACCACTCGACCAAAGAACCAAAAAAAGCTGCTGGTGTTTAACTAACATTCACAAACATTCATATTTGACTGCTCTGCTTCACATCATATTAAACTAACATGACTTTCACACTCCTGCTCTAATCATTATTTTCTAAAACTATTTGACAGAATGTGTAACATATTTATTATTACAACATCATCTTAAAGATTTACTGTCTGTGACTAATCTAGTAGCAGCGTGGGTGTCAGCTGTAATAAATATGTGTTTTAAAATAAATGTCTGCTACAGCGTGTGTTGGGAGGTTATAATATATTCACTAGTGCATAAAAAGTCCTTTTGACAGGATGCAGATCTGACGCAGACGCACACTAAGACGTTCTGAATAAAAACTGTGAAAGGATCTGCAGCAGAAATATGAATGAACTCTTGTGCTGCTTTTGGTTCAAGGAAAAATAATAATAATAAAAAAAAAAAAACAGTTGTGTGTGACTGATGTGATCGTCATTATCCTGATCATCTGCTGTTTGATGACATCGCTTCACACGCTGACCTTCACGTCAACATCTTCATCACTTTTCATGCCCTTTTCCAGACAAAAGAGTCAAGCGGGATTTCATCAACACCATTGTTTTCAATGACTGATGACGTTTATTTATGCTCTGAAAGCTTAGATAGAAATGTGTCACGTTCAGAGAGGGGAAGTAAAAGTGTTTTTTTTACATAAATGAAGGATGTACTGGTCAAAAATGACCAAAATATTCATTAAAATAAATAAAACTGACTTAAATATTCAGTAAAATCAACAAAAATGAATGAAATATTCTGTAAAATGAAGAACAATTGAACGAAATATTCAGTAAAATAAATAAAACTGACTTAAATATTCTGTAAAATGAAGAAAAATTCTTTTAAATATTCAGTAAAATGAACAAAAATTATTTTAAATATTCAGTAAAATGAACAAAAATGACTTAAATATTCTGTAAAATGAAGAAAAATTCTTTTAAATATTCAGTAAAATGAACAAAAATGACAGAAATATTCAGTGAAATATAATTTTTTTTACTGAAATATTCAAATATTATCATCCTGTGTATTTTGCAGATTTTCAATCTAAATCTGTTTTATTTCATTTATTTATTTAGATGTGCATAGAAACAGAGTAAATTTAAAGTTAAATACATCAAAACTGAAGAAAGTAAAGAAAGAGCCTTTTATTCACAGCAGTAGATCAATAAGTGAACATAAAACCAATATGTGTATTGATCCAACGCCACAGGTTTTACTGGAGAATCAATAGTGTCCAAGATAACAGCGTTTCTATGGTAACGACAGAGCTTCTTAACGTCCAAATGGATCATATCTGACTTTTAGAAAACACATTTTACACCAATTATTTACATTTATTTATAGATTTAATGGATCAACAGGGATTTAACTTATATCAGTAAATAATGTTGGTTTTTATGGGTTAAAGCTGAGCCTCATATTATGATACATGATAAAACAAAACTGTACAGTTACTGTCTGAGCATCAACACTGTGTGTGTGTGTGTGTGTGTGTGTATGTGTGTGTGTGTGTGTGTGTGTGTGTGTGTGTTTGTGCGTGTGTGTGTGTGTGTGTGTGTGTGTGTGTGTTTGTGCGTGTGTGTGTGTGTGTGTGTGTGTGTGTTTGTGCGTGTGTGTGTGTGTGTGTGTGTGTGTCCACAGAGACATATCATACTATAACTCAATGAATACTGTAGATATCACCATTAAATTACATGGACATATACATGTAGCTAATGTGCATCACATGCAATGATCCATTTGAGTAAAGGTCAAAGGTCAAGGTCACAATTAACTAAAAGGTCAAAATCACATTATGGGTTATAACTCAAGAACGGAGGGTCATAGAACTTTCAGATTGGTACCAAACGATGTGGAATGAAGATTTATACAATTCTTATAATTAGTGTTATCACCTAATGGAGGTTAAATTATAAAAATTTATAAAATTTGGACTTTTTAATCTCATAATTTTGACTTTTTATCTCATAATTTTGACCTTTTATTTCATTATTTTGGTTAATTTTCTCATAATTTTGACTTTTGTCTCGTATTTTTCACTTTTTGTCTCATAATTTTGACTTTATCTCATAATTTTGGCCTCATCGACATTAGTGACAGAACTTTATCTACTGAACAGAAACTGAAGACGTGTTTATAGACTTAAGAGAATATAAAAAGAAAGAGAGAATGAGGAGAGATGTGACACCAGGGTGTGAATGTCCTCATTTACTGCTGATAATCCTTCTATTCACACACACTCACACACACACACACACACACACACTCACACACACACTCACACACACACACACACACACACACACACCTGTTGTTAGGTTAAAGGACAGCAGACATAACAGGAGTGTGTGTGCAGCAGACGGTGTCAATCACCCAGACTGACAGAGGAACAAATGTAGAAATAAATGTGAACTATAATAACACAACCTGCACCGTATGGAACCTTCTAGAAGTGTTTTATTATTTTAACCTCTCACATTACACACACCTGCTGCTAACTGTCATATTCATATCTATATCTGCACTATTATCATAAGCACCAATACTGTCCCTGTACTGCACTGGTAAGAAAACACGACACTTTTTAGTTTGAATTTCAACGATATTAAAAATAAAAACCTGAACGTGATGTTTGTTTTCTGCTTCTTCTCTTTTCTCAAACATTTTAATGATGGCACAGAAATAAAATAAATAAATGAATAAAGAATTGAATTTGAATTAAACTGAAAGTGTAATCCTCAAGAGCAGAATCAGTGTTACCATGGCAACCCTATGTTTTTCCTGCCTTCCTGCTGACCTTTGACCCCGTCCACACCTGTCTCCAGCTCTCAGTGGACAGCAGGTCTGAGCCCCCCCCATTAGAATGCATCTGCACATGTGTCTCCAATCACCACTCCTGATCACATCACACTTCCCAAAACCATATGTAAATGAACCAACTGGTGAAACAGTGACTTGAATTTGACTTTTTATCTCATTATTTTGACTTTTAATCACATGATTTAATGTTTTATCTCATTATTTTGACTTTTATGTCATTATTTTGACTTTTTATCACATGATTTTAATGTTTTATCTAATTATTTTGACTTTTTATGTCATTATTTTGACTTTTAATCACATGATTTTAATATTTTATCTAATTATTTTGACTTTTTATATAATTATTTTGACTTTTTATCTCATGATTTTAATGTTTTATCTAATTATTTGGACTTTTTATGTCATTATTTTAAAGGGAGTCACAGGGCTGAGGAAAGAGAGTTTTTGTGAGGAGAAATAAGGTTTTGTTTGGTTCCATCTGATGAATGGAACGTCCCAGTGAGGAAAGGACGAACCAATCCAATGTTTTATAATAAAAATTTTGAATAATAAATTGATAAAGTAACATAATTTGATGTGTCATTTAAGCCACGTTCATAACAGATCCAGGAGGAGTTTAATCACATCTGCTATAAAAAAAAGAAAAAAGATTTACGACTGTTAATAGAAAGCTCAAAACAAACCATTAGGAAGTGAACACGTTTGGCTAAATGAGTCTTAAGGTCACTATCTCATTACAGGGGTCATTTACCACTGTGTGTGTGTGTGTGTGTGTGTGTGTGTGTGTGTGTTTGAGCCTGTAGGCGAGGAAGGGGGAAAAGTAATTAAAGTGTAAAATATAGATTAAATGAATCCATTAATCCCACATACAGTAGTTATTGTGTGGATTATTAGAGTGTATTGTTAGTGTTAGACACAGAACATACAGTAAATACTGTTAACATTATCTGAACATTAGTTCCACTGTTAAACCTGTGTGTGTGTGGGTGTGTGGGTGTGTGTGTGGGTTTGCTTTTGTTACAGCACAACACACACACACACACATCTTCCTTGCTCGTCCCCTTATTGTCAGACACTTGTCGTCCAGTGTAAATGGTGTTAATGTCATGTAAATGCAGCTGCTACAATAGTGCATTAGCCATGGTTGACAACATGCTAGCCACTGTGCTAAAACACAACATGCTAGTCTGTGCTAAAGCTACAATAGTGCTTTTACTGTTATTGTGAGTGAAGCAGTAGATTAGCCATGGTTGACAACATGCTAACCACTGTGCTAAAGCTAAAGCTAAAGTGGTTCCAGTCATTTTCCAGTGGATTATCCACACACTGTGTCTCTGCGCTGTCACTGACTCACACTCAAACCCTCATGCAACTAGAGAATTTACATCCTTCTAGCGTCCGCTCTGTCCTTGTGCTTTTATGTATCTAATGTCTTTAATCTCATCGTTTGCATAACTGTCTCCAGATCAGTTTGGTCGTAGCATGTTATCTTCGTCCAGCCTGAGTCACTTTTATTTAATGTGACGCTTCAGATGGTAAAGGTTCAATTCCTTTTCTTTACGGTCAAGAAGGTTTTCTCTTCTCCGCTAACTCCTTGGTTATATCTGGGAATATCGATAGCCGTTGGGAATATCGATAGCCGTTGGGAATATCGATAGCCGTTGGGATTATCGATAGCCGTTGGGAATATCGATAGCCGTTTTCCATCCCATTACACTCCACTCTTCTGCACCGCAGCTCTCAGTACCTTTTCGCGGCTGGACTGCCTCAGAAAGTGGATCAGTATGGGTCTGGGCGGCCGGTCCTCATTTGGCCTCGGCGCTGGTATTCCATGTATTCTTTTGGTTTCAAACTGTGCTTCAGGATATATCCCCAGCCCCTCGTTCAGGATCTTTTTGACACATTCCTCCAGAGTACCAGCAGACCCGTATGTCTCCACCAGTCTTACGTTGTTTCTTTTGCTGTGGTTCTGAAGGACCTGGACCTGGTCCCGTAACATATCCACCTTTTTCCCATTGATACCAGTGTTTGTCACGAGACTCTGGGTCTTCTCCTCCAGCTCGGATATCTGCTTTTCCACCGCCTCACTCGTCCACTGATAGAGTTTTTGGGTTTGGTGGTTGTTTCATTTATAGCTACCACATCAACAGTGACTCCTGTCGTCATAGTGATTAAAGGTGTCATTCCACTGAATCCTACTTTTCCACGTAGGGTTAAACCCGTCCCCCATTGCACCAAATCTGAAGTAGCATTAGCATTAGCATCTTCAAGAGAAGACGGCGCCTCAGTAGCTGCTGCACAAACTTGAAAAAAAAAATGGCGGATCAAACTGGTTCATGTGTTTCTGTGGAAATAAAGACTGTTTTCAAAACAAGCAACGGCACGAAACCAAGCTGAATGTTACTCTGATGAAGGTAAACACATACAGAGAGAGAGAGGGGAGGGGGGAGTGTTCCTTCACACATTCTGAGCCAATCACAGACGCCTCATCAGCGCGTCATGGACATGTATGAGGAAGTAGAAGTAAACTGTGTTGTTCCACCTCCAGTCATTTTTCTACCGTGAAAAAACAACTGGAAACAAAACAATCTGAACGTTTTGTTTTTTGTTTTTTTATAGAACAAACACACAATGATGTATTCAATAACGATGAAGAACATATTAATAAAATAACCATGGAATGACACCTTTAATTTAGTTATTTCCACAAGTACTTTTTCGAGACATATTTTATTTTCGTTGGTTTTAATCCTCATGTGAAGCTAGCTCTTTCCTACTAGCCATGTGGCTCGTGTTTTTATCTCAAAGCAGATGAATAATATTATATATTATATATATATTATATATATAATTGAGTGTGTATAGTAGGTATCCTTTTGTAAGTATGTTTATGTGAACAACTACTCCCTGTCTGTACATAGTTCCACTGTCATTAATGTTGTTATTGTTGCTATTTTTTTGTTTGTTTGTTTCCTCCCTTTCTGCTTACATGTACCCACCCCTTATATTGAAAAATAATAAAATATAAATAAAAAAAAAAGAATAATTATAATTTAATCATGCTGCCATCTTTCTCCTAAATGTTCAAATCCTAAACATGTTTGGTTTATGAGCATGCGTTATTTATTTTTAACCCCTTCAGACCTGGATTATGTTCCTAGGTTTGTGTAAAATATAATAATGACTTTTTCCTCATCCCTATGTAACCAGAAATGACAATCAAATCTCTTTAATTGTTAAATATTTTATCCCTATTTAAGGACATTGGGTCCCAACAGTTGTTAACATCACATGGAACATGAACTTCAATAATCAATATGTGACCCACCACCACGAAACCAGGCATAAGTCGCGCTGAGCCGTTCAGAGCTACAGCCAAATTTAGGCTGGAAGGTGATTTCTTATTTGTGTTTACACCTTATCAAAAAACGGTACCTTAACACCTCTATGTTCACTTCCTGTGGTCATTACATTGAAATCCAATCAATAAAGGTGTTTATTGAGTCAATTATTTAAGCGGTGACAAAAGTTCAGGTATTGCTGAGCAAAGACAAAGACGACTTCCACCTCTTTTCGCCGAACAAAACGATCTCCGTTCCGTGGGTAAACACCCAAGTGTTTGGTACGAGGTAAAAGCTTATATTGAATGTTCTGTCCAATGGTGTAAGCCAAATGATTATAATACGTCACACTTCTGTCCTATTATTATAATATATAAAACTTCTGTGACATGTCCATCAGAGTGTCCTTTAACATCTGTCAACAATTTGTGTCAATCGGATAAAAATTATTATGCGTTGCTAAGGACTTCCTACCCCAAAACAGTCCAAAACTTTAACGGACAATATCTAAAAATATGCAAATTGTAAAATATGTCCAAATGTGGATATTAAAATGACCATAACTTTGGTTCTACTTGTGATAGAAACATCATTTTTTCACCATCTTAAACCTTAGTTTCCACTCTACCAAGATACACACATAACTCTGTTTGGATTTACACACACTTATGCCTGGTTTACTGGTGGTGGGTCACAAATGTTCTTCACTTCTATAGTTTGAACCTTCATGGTTCAAAGCTCTTTACATTAGCCTCACATTCACCCATTCACACACACTCATACACTAGTAGGGTGTAGTGTCTTTGTCCAAGGACACTTGGACATGTGGACAGACACAGCTGGGACACGAACCAGTCATTGGACGACCCACTCTACCAACAGCCACCCCAAATATATATAATAATATATAATGTAAAATAAAGTTATTGGGTTTAACTTGTTTGTTTAACTGTTTTGAATGGATTTAAAGGGAATGGGTTAAAATGACCCACAATATAATCAATGGATTTTTTCCTACATAATATAAGGGTTAAATAGACTTCAGGTTTGAAATGTTGTTAAATGTTGTTAAAGTAACTGTCATGTGACGTTCACTGGCTCATTTAACTGGTTATTTTAACCTTTTTAAACCATTGTTAAAACTTTCACTTTACAAACCCACGTCTTGTCTCTCACAAATATGAGGTTTCCTGTTAATCCTGCTGTGATAAACACCTGGGTTTAGAATAAATCTGACTGGGATCTCCAGGATTTCTGCGACGCCGTCGGCGTTTCATACGAGCAGAAAAAGCGTGGAGCAGAACCAGCGCTTCAGAATCCATTTCATCATGTTCTGCTTTTCAACCATGACAAAGTGCAGAGTATTAAGTGTCAACATCCGTGTGGGTTCGTCCATAAACCCCTGTGTTTTAGGGTCACAGGGGTTTATGGAGCTGGTTTCACTTACCTTTGTCTGATGAAGTGCACACAAGCAAACCTCCCAAAACGAAAGAACAGCTGCTTTTTCTGGAGATTTAATGTGATTTATTGACTTTTACTGAGAAGAAATGTTCTGTTTACCCTTAAAGACGTCAGTCAGAAAGATAGATAGATAGATAGATAGATAGATAGATAGATAGATAGATAGATAGATAGATAGATAGATAGATAGATAGATAGATAGATAGATAGATAGATAGATAGATAGATAGATAGATAGATAGATAGATAGATAGATAGATAGATAGATAGATAGATAGATAGAGGTATATTGTTTCATATTTATTATGACTTATTATGAGTCATAATAAGTCCTGAATTTTGGTCCCCATAGTGTCAGAGGTTCCCATGGTGTGACTGTGTAAACATATCAATGTCCCCATAAAGATATGAATATACACACACACACACACACACACACACAAATGAAGTAGTTTTAATTTTTCAATCCTGTTAATGAAAATCAAACATGTAATTTGTTCTGAATAAAAGTTAACATTGTGATCAAACAGGTCGTATTTAGAAGGTGAGTTAAAATGTAAAGTAGGTCAGAGATAAAAACCACAACGATGGATG
>CM035783.1:53265736-53275736 GCA_020466265.1 Siphamia tubifer
AAAAAAAACACTTCTGTTTGGTAATAATTTTCTTTTTTATTAGAAAGAGGAAATGAAAATCGTTGTTTTTAAAAATGTGTTTTGACAAACAGAGACACTTTGAAATTTCATCAGAATTTTTCAGTTTTAAAACCTGAGTCAAATTATCTTCTTAGTTTTCCTTCTTTTTCTAAACAAATAAATCCAATTAGTAAAAAACACACTCACATGGAAACTGTGTAAAGAATAGAATTAGATCGACCACATCTTCATCATCTTCATCATCGTCAGTAGTCATTTGTTCAAACATTTTCTCTGTTCAAACTACTGCTTAGATTAATTTTCCAATTTTCCACGTCTCTTCCTTGGGATAAAGTTGACAAAATAATTTCAGGTTTTGTATATTTTAAATAATTTTTTTTTTTTTATTTATAATGTTCCATATTTTCATATAAATAGTTTTAGATATATATTATAATACAGATATTAATATAGTTCCTATTGAATAATGAAACTAATATATTTGACATTATACTGAAAAATATAATGCCTTATATTCCAGAATATATTTCCATATATGTAAAAGTAGTGCATAATATATTATCCAATATACTTTAATATATGATTTGATCATATATTAACAAATATAAAACATATATTGAACTGAAGACAAAAGCTGATCTATATTTTTACATTTATTCAAACTCCATTTATTTACACATATATTGTGAAGTGTTTTAATAAATATATACAAACATATATTTAGGAAAACACTTCACATATTAGTTCATATATTGTCAGATTTGTCTCAATATATGGACAGCAGTAATTCCTTCAGTATTTTTCACTATATTGACACCATATATTTTCTGTATATTTCTACTGTATTTTCCAGACTATAAGGTGACACTTAAAACACTTTAATTTCCTCCTAAAACCACAGTGCATCTTAATGAAGAATAATGAATTAATATTGTTTTTGCTTCATGACTTTTTTATCTCATGTGTCTTCACTTAATGCACCTTATGGTACGGTCACACCGAACACCAATTTTCACATTCACACGTCGAGATGACAAACAAAGTCAGTGGACGGACGCGTTTGGACACAGAGTGTTTGTTTGTTTTTTTTTTTAAACCAAAAATATTTTAGACGTTTTCTCAATAATGTACTTTTATCACAAAAGATTAAATAAATAAAAAATACAATCGTCCAAAACCCAAACATAAATAACAAACAAAAACAAACCAAAGTTTACACACACATCAGTTAGTAAATGGTCAATATAAGATACATCCAAATATATACATAAACAAAAACACAGTCACTTCCAGTGTCTGAATGGAAGTGTTTCTGCAACGCGTCCAAGTGTCCAAACGTCCAAAGCGTCCAAGCATCCAAGCGTCCGGGCATCCAAGCGTCCGGGCATCCAAGCATCCGGGCGTCCAAGCATCCAAGCGTCCAAGCATCCAAGCGTCCAAGCATCCAAGCGTCCAAGCGTCCAAGCGTCCAAGTGTCCAAGTGTCCAAACGTCCAAAGCGTCCAAGCATCCAAGCGTCCAAGCATCCAAGCGTCCAAGCATCCAAGCGTCCAAGCATCCAAGCGTCCAAGCGTCCAAGCGTCCAAGTGTCCAAGTGTCCAAACGTCCAAAGCGTCCAAGCATCCAAGCGTCCGGGCATCCAAGCGTCCGGGCGTCCAAGCGTCCAAACGTCCAAGCGTCCAAACGTCCAAGCGTCCGGGTGTCCAAGCGTCCGGGTGTCCAAGCGTCTGGATGTCCAAGTGTCCAAGTGTCCAAGCGTCCGGGCGTAGGAGCTGCACGTCTTGCCTCAAACGCTGGAGTTGAAAATATTGAACTTTTCAGGTGAATTCATGTGACGCCGTGTTATAAAAACCAATCAGTGATGAGATGCTGCCAACATCAGAATAGAATGAGTCTGTAATACTGTTGACACATGACGTCATCCAGACGCAGGTGGGAGGTGGGGGTCCCCGTCCTCAGACCTATGGGACCTCCATGTTTGGTTCAGACTCTGAGGCCAGTGTTCAGTGACACATGGTAAAGTCAGGTGTTTACGTGGTACGTCACAGGCGTACACACGTAAATTCACCTTTACTGTGGCCGTAGTATTATAGTGCGGAAAGTACGGTCCATATATTTTCAAAACTGCTCACTTTATTTTGTCGAAATGTAAAATTGTAAATAATTTATTTCCAACTGTGTATATTTTTCCAGCCTGTCATTAAACGTCTTCTCCTTCAATTATCGTCTGATTATAATTGTGACTTTATCATCTGTTGAACACAGAGACAGTGTTAGCTTCTAGTTCAGACAGTAATATATTAATAGTCAATATATGGAGAAATATATTTTTGTTTCATGAGGGCCATGACCTTTGACCTTGAAGAGTCAAAGTCAAGGTGTAGACTTATTCTAATTATTATTATTTCTGCTCCTTTTAACTCTGTTCACCGACTGCCACAACACATATAGCCCTGCACTAATAATAATAATAATAATGATAATAATAATAATAATAATAATAATAATAATAATAATAATGATAATAATAATAATGATAATAATAATAATAATAATAATAATAATAATAATAATAATAATAATAATAATAATAATAATAATGATAATAATAATAATAATAATAATAATAATAATAATAATAATAATAATAATAATAATAATAATAATAATAATAATAATAATAATCCCAGTTTTTTACTTTACTTTAATTCACCTGCTGAACTCTTCAGTGCATTAAACTGTGTGTGTGTGTGTGTGTGTGTGTGTGTGTGTGTGTGTGTGTGTGTGTGTCTACAGGTGTACAGCTCTCAGTGCAGTTGGACTATCAGTGCTTCTCTCCGTCCTGCTCTGTTACTGCATAGGTAAGAACACTTACATATATTTATTTTTCTTCTCTCTTCTATAACCTTCACTCTACTTTGAATTATCAGATTATTATGGGATGTCCGTACGTTGTCCCCACAAAGGTGGACAAATGATCCTTTATCCTCTATCCTGTTCACATCTACTGTTGTGTCAGTTGTTATCTCTTCCATCTTCTCTGCGTCTCTGACACTCTTCCTCCTCCTCCTCCTCTTCCTCCTCCTCTTCCTCCTCCTCTTCTTCCTCCTCCTCCTCTTCTTCCTCCTCCTCCTCTTCTTCCTCCTCCTCCTCTTCTTCCTCCTCCTCCTCTTCCTCCTCCTCCTCTTCCTCCTCCTCCTCTTCTTCCTCCTCCTCTTCTTCCTCCTCCTCCTCTTCTTCCTCCTCCTCTTCTTCCTCCTCCTCCTCTTCCTCCTCCTCTTCTTTCTCCTCCTCCTCCTCCTCTTCCTCCTCCTCCTCCTCTTCCTCCTCCTCTTCTTCCTCCTCCTCCTCTTCTTCCTCCTCCTCCTCTTCTTCCTCCTCCTCTTCTTCCTCCTCCTCCTCTTCCTCCTCCTCCTCTTCTTCCTCCTCCTCTTCTTCCTCCTCCTCTTCTTCCTCCTCCTTTCCTCCTCCTCCTCTTCTTCCTCCTCCTCCTCTTCCTCCTCCTCCTCTTCCTCCTCCTCCTCTTCTTCCTCCTCCTCTTCTTTCTCCTCCTCCTCCTCCTCTTCCTCCTCCTCCTCCTCTTCCTCCTCCTCCTCCTCTTCTTCCTCCTCCTCTTCTTCCTCCTCCTCCTCTTCTTCCTCCTCCTCTTCTTCCTCCTCCTCCTCTTCTTCCTCCTCCTCCTCTTCTTCCTCCTCCTCCTCCTCCTCCTCCTCTTCCTCCTCCTCCTCTTCTTCCTCCTCCTCTTCTTCCTCCTCCTCCTCTTTCTCCTCCTCCTCCTCCTCTTCCTCCTCCTCCTCTTCCTCCTCCTCCTCTTCTTCCTCCTCCTCTTCTTTCTCCTCCTCCTCCTCCTCTTCCTCCTCCTCCTCTTCTTCCTCCTCCTCCTCTTCCTCCTCCTCCTCTTCTTCCTCCTCCTCTTCTTTCTCCTCCTCCTCCTCTTCCTCCTCTAGTTTCAGTTTTTCTTCCATCAGATAAACTCTCTCTTGCTCTTAGACATTTCTTCTTTCCACCATGTGTTAAAGGTCATGACAGGACAAACTCTAGAGAGATTTTATCCTCAGTTTTTAACAGGCTGTTTATATTAGCTAATAACAA
Source organism: Siphamia tubifer (assembly GCA_020466265.1). Classification (NCBI taxonomy): domain Eukaryota; kingdom Metazoa; phylum Chordata; class Actinopteri; order Kurtiformes; family Apogonidae; genus Siphamia; species Siphamia tubifer. Next base: position 53,269,849 of record CM035783.1, read on the forward strand.
TAATAATAATAATAATAATAATAATAATAATAATAATAATAATAATAATAATAATAATATATAATAATAATAATAATAATAATAATAATAATAATAATAATAATAATAATAATAATAATAATAATAATAATAATAATAATAATAATAATAATAATAATAATACCTCACCTTCACAGTTTTCCATTCTGTTTCACTTCTGCCACCACTCGCCTTTTTTAATAATACTCTACTGATAAAATTAATTAGTTCCAGAAGTGTTGTCATACTGTGAATTTTTCATAAATAGTCGTATTTTACATGTAAAAGTATAAATACTACCTCCTAAATCGGGGGTGTCAAACTCCAGTCCTGGAGGGTCAGTGTTTTTTAGACGTTTCCTTCTTCCATCGTTCCTGGAAACCATTCTATTATTATCAGACTTCTGAAGAGATGATGATGAGGAGCTGATTATTAACTCTGATGCTTTTGAATGGATGGTTTAGTGGAAATATTCAGAAAAATAAAACAGGCAACAGGTTTAGAAAAAGGAAAAATTAAAACTGTTTGGACCAAATTTTAATTCTTTTTTTTTTTTTTTTTTTACTTTTTATGTAAATTTCCCCATGTTATTTATAATTTAGTAAATATTTTTATTAGGTTTTTTTTTCATTTTATTGCTAAATGTTTATTTTTCTGCATGTCACTTTTTATTTAATTATTTTTTTCCTTTCATTTTCCTCCATTTGTGTGTTACTTTCTTTATGTTACTAATTATTTTGTCAGTTCATATCTTATCATACACGTCTTAATATATGGAAAACATTATTTCCCCTTCTATTTTTAACTATATTATAATAAGTTGACACTATATTTTTCTGTATATTATATACATTTATTTTATGTTTAATTTCAGGCAATAATATATTGATAGACAGTATATGGAGAAATATATTTGTGTTTCATAAGAGTCTATAAACACACACACACACACACACACACACACACACACACACATATATATATATATATATATATATATATATATATATATATATATATATATATATATATATATATATATATATATATATATATTTGTGCTGTGAATTTGTTCCTCCTTCTGTTATAAGGTCAAATAAAGGTTTGAATTTGATTAAAAAAAAGAACCTTCCATTTCTGTGAAAATTCAACAAAAGACAAGAATGTGTTGGTATAGATGTTTTCAGCTGAACTTTCTTTTCATGATGTTGTTGAAAGACAGGAATGTTCAGCGTGGTTCAGTAATAACCCGTCACATGGACACGTCTTCAATAATCCACTAAAACTCTGCAGCCGCTGGTTTGTAAAGTTTGAATGTGGATAAAAACTCACCACAGCCTGTGTTGAAATGTGTTTTTTTTTAGTAAAAACTACATAAATTACCTGCATCATGTATCATGTCATGACTGTCGTTAACTTTCCAATCATTCCTACAACTCTTATGTTTCTGTGACAGTGGGATTGAAACACACACAACTTAAAAAAAATAATAAAACATTCATGAAGTTTAGTTCTTTTATGAATTTATTATGGATCTATTGAAAACATGAACAAATCTACTGGGTCAAAAATATACATACAGCCAGGGTCGGTTCTGGTCAATGTGGTGCCCTAGGCCAACACTAGGCCAACAGTTGGCCAACACTAGGTGAACACTAGGCCAACACTAGGACAATACTAGGCCAACACTAGGTGAACACTAGGCCAACACTAGGTGAACACTAGGCCAACGCTAGGCCAACACTAGGTGAACACTAGGCCAACAGTTGGCCAACACTAGGTGAACACCAGGCCAACACTAGGCCAACAGTTGGCCAACACTAGGTGAACACTAGGCCAACACTAGGTGAACACTAGGCCAATGCTAGGCCAACACTAGGTGAACACTAGGCCAACACTAGGCCAACACTAGGTGAACACTAGGCCAACACTAGGCCAACGCTAGGCCAACACTAGGCCAACGCTAGGCCAACACTAGGACAATACTAGGCCAACACTAGGCCAACGCTAGGACAATACTAGGCCAACACCAGGTGAACACTAGGCCAACACTAGGACAATACTAGGCCAACACTAGGTGAACACTAAGCCAACACTAGGTGAACACTAGGACAATACTAGGCCAACACTAGGACAATACTAGGCCAACACTAGGTGAACACTAGGCCAACACTAGGACAATACTAGGCCAACACTAGGCCAACACCCCTCTTTCCTTTTAGTGTAATTCTAAATGATCATCTGTAAACATAGTGTCCTACATCTGATGGAGTACATACTGAGTGTTCATGAATAATCAGTGTCAATGTTAACTTTAATGATTTATTTACTGTATTTTCCACACTATGAGGTGCATTACGTGAAGCTAAACAGTCACAATAACTCCTAACCTTGTTGATTTGTACCACGGACCAAAACACACTCTTATTCTGATAAATCAAACAAGTCCAAATTCTGAGATAAAAAGTAAAAATGTATGAGATAAAAAGTCAGTTATGTGATAAAAAGCCAAAATCGTGAAAGAAAAGGTCAAATTATGTGATTGAAAAGTAAAAATTCCCAGTCACTAAGCACAACCAGAATGAATCCATATATAATGTTTTCAGTTTCCATCCTCAAACTATTAACTATCGGAGAGAATCGATGCAGTTCAGCAAACTAAAGAGTTCTTATTACTGTATGTATATTTTTGACCCAGTAGATTTGGTCACATTTGTCATAGATCCATAATAAATGAATAAAAACTACTTAAATGTTTCTTGTGACAAAACAAGTGTGTTTCAATCAGTCCATCACAGAAAAATAAAAGTTGTAGGAATTATTATAACGTCCAGACCTGGTGTATGTAAACACGTCCATTTACACATGCAGCGTAAAACTGGAGAAATAATTAAAAAATTAAACTGTGTGAAAGAACAAAAAGGCAAAAGAGTAAAAAGTGAAGTGCCTGAGGGAATGCCAATGTGAGTTAGTTTGGCAGAGGGTCAAGTCTGCAGAGAAACTGCAGCGTTTGTTTCACTCACTGGGAAAAAAAACTAAACTATCACTGATTCACTATGTGACTGATGAGAACGAGGACAGAAAAGAAGAGAATAAACATTAAAACACATCAAATAAAACCTTAAACTTAACCATGAGAAGAACCTAAAGAAACACAAAATAAAATACATAAATATTTATTATATAAAACCATAAATATCATCTACTGATCAAAACTGATCAATAATTTCTGATCAGATCAATAACTGGTGTCAAATCCAGTTTTTCATCAGTCATCAGAGCCAGTTGGACAGTTACCATGGAAACAACACCATAACTAACTCTAACCTGTGGTTACCATGGAAACAACACCATAACTAACTCTAACCTGTAGTTACCATGGAAACAACACCATAACTAACTCTAACCTGTGGTTACCATGGAAACAACACCATAACTAACTCCAACCTGTGGTTACCATGGAAACAACACCATAACTAACTCTAACCTGTAGTTACCATGGAAACAACACCATAACTAACTCTAACCTGTGGTTACCATGGAAACAACACCATAACTAACTCCAACCTGTGGTTACCATGGAAACAACACCATAACTAACTCTAACCTGTGGTTACCATGGAAACAACATTATCTTCTATAACATTGAGTCAGCTGTAAAACCTGTGTGTGTGTGTGTGTGTGTGTGTGTGTGTGTGTGTGTGTGTGTGTGTTTTCTGAATTTTCCAACAGTTTTTGAAAAAGTTTGTCATTTTTCAGTGTTTTTTTGTGTGAGTTTATTCATCTTGTTAATTCTAATGCAGTTCAGTGTGGTTTTTATTTATTTATTTCTGCATTTTTAAAAGTATTTTAGTGTATTTTTTTTTTTACCATCGTATGTATCCTGATGATTTAGCTTCTATTTTCTATTTTCTATCTTCTCCTCCAGTAGTTCTAGATTTCAGAAAATGTTAAATATTTGTTCTAATTATGGCTTAAATTTTGATGTTACAGAAAAGTGTTTATAAAAGTAATTTATTAAAGCAAAGATGACAACGATCAGACTTTAACTTTTGTTATGTAGTAGGACAGGCTTTACCTGGAAGTAACTAAGTTAAATATTTAGGACATATAAACAAATAATCAATGATCAAATTTGTGATGATGATGATGATGATGATGAGGATGAGGATGATGATGACCTGTATAAACATGCTGGTGAGGAAGGTGCACTGATGGTGTCATCATTAGCCCCTTCAGGGTCTATGTCACCCCTCTCTAAACTGCCCCCCTGTGGACAATGTATAAAAAGTATAAAGTAAAGTATAAAGTATATAAAGTATAAAAGTATAAAGTATTAAAAGTATAAAGTATAAAAAGTATAAAGTATAAAGTATAAAGTATAAAAAGTATAAAGTATAAAGTTCCAGATGATGTTGTTCATTTTGCTTCAGAAGCTCAGGTGCAGCAGTGACGTCTGTGGTGTTAGTGGGTAAATGTGTCGTCACTGACTGAACATTAAACATTAAACCATTAAATGAACCCGACATGTGGGTCATTTTGATACCAGACATGTGGGTCATTTTCATCCCAGACATGTGGGTCATTTTCATACCAGACATGTGGGTCATTTTCATCCCAGACATGTGGGTCATTTTCATACCAGACATGTGGGTCATTTTCATACCAGACATGTGGGTCATTTTCATACCAGACATGTGGGTCATTTTCATACCAGACATGTGGGTCATTTTCATACCAGACATGTGGGTCATTTTGACCAGACATGTGGGTCATTTTCATACCAGACATGTGGGTCATTTTGACCAGACATGTGGGTCATTTTGACCAGACATGTGGGTCATTTTCATACCAGACATGTGGGTCATTTTCGTACCAGACATGTGGGTCATTTTCATACCAGACATGTGGGTCATTTTCATACCAGACATGTGGGTCATTTTCATACCAGACATGTGGGTCATTTTCATACCAGACATGTGGGTCATTTTCATACCATTGTGTTTGTTTTGTCACTTTCACCTTCAACAATGTTTGTTGAAGTGGGAGATACTCTGTATATATCATAAAAATGCTGTATGAGAATATTGTTTTTAATAAATGATAATAATAATAATAATAATAATAATAATAATAATAATAATAATAATAATAATAATAATAATAATAATAATAATAATAATAATAATAATAATAATTTGGACAGAAATATGCCTTAAATAAAGTCAATATTCTTTTTTATATTCAATAATAACTAAAGGTAAAATAAGTTTTGAAATGACTTTTGTATTTCTACATCAGTTCCATAAACAGATAAAACCAAACCTCCACCTTGAACTCATCCCCTATTGTATTCTCATTTTTATTTTTTAATTCTTAGTTAATTTATTAGGGATGTTGTGCATTCATTCACATTGCAGTAAATGTACCAGACTTTTGCCCAGTGGTTATTTTTCATCTGCCGTCCCTGGACACAAGTTAAATTATCACCTTTAAAAGTAGCACAAGGTTAGAAACATCTCATTTATTCAAACTAACAAATAAATAAATAAATATATATCAGTAAAACAAATATAGTTTGAGTAAGAGTAAAACAGTCTATTATATTATATTATATTATATTATATTATATTATATTATATTATATTATATTATATTATATTATATTATATATTATATTATATTATATTATATTATAAAGTGTCTATTATTAGTATACCATTTTTTTTAATCCACTTTGTCGTAAATATCAGTTAGTTTTCTTCTTCCATCCATGTTATTTTAGATAATGAACTAATTAAATCTCTGAACGTCCCCAGTGGTCACTTCTTCCTCACACCAGCTGTCTCTGCTCTGCCGTCAAACTCACA
>CM035783.1:53278236-53293236 GCA_020466265.1 Siphamia tubifer
GTAAAAAATACTCTGCTAAAAGTACAAGTACTCATTCAACTTCTTTACTGAAGTAAAAGTAAACAAGTACAACTTCTCAATTGTAATAACGTAAACAAGTAAAACTGCTATTTTTATTTTTTATTTTATTTTTTTTGCGATGGATAAAATCAGTGGCGTACACAGACAATTTGGGGGACAAATTATGTGGGCGGGGGGGGGGGGCATTATAGATAAATAACAAACCACATCTAACAATTTAAAATCAATTTAGAAAAAAAAGGAAAAAGTCAAATAAAATAAAATAAATTAAAATAAGTGTGTGGAACAGTCAGAGGAGGAACATTTCTGCATATTTTCATGAAATATCAGGAGTAAAATTAAAATAAATGGTGAAAAAAAAAAAACATTCCCTAGTTTGACAAAAGAACCAGAGGAAACAGGAAACAGCAGCTGGCATCTTAGACAATATAAAAAAAAAAAACTAAATGTAAAAGCCTCAATAAACAGTAGAATCCTTCTGGGCAGGTGATTCACTCCAGTTAAGTATTTGTCATTTTTGTACCAGAAGCTTCTAACTATCAGTGAAGTGATGAAGACGATGCTCAAACCATAGACTTCCTGCCTCTGGAGGCTGTGTTCTGCCAGATGGAACAAAAAAAAACCATCAAAGGTTTAGTCAGACTTTAGTTTAGTTTGAAAATTAAAGCTGATGGAACACACGCCTCAGTGACTTCAACACTGATGGTTTGAATTGTTCAGTTCAGACGCACGTGTTCAAATCTGCTCCAAGATCTTCAGTTCATAGCATTGATGAGACTTTTCCTGCAATTATGACTCATTTTCAGGTCACGTTTTACCCTTTAACCTTTTAACCCTTTAACCCTTTAACCTTTTAACCTTTTAACCCTTTAACCTTTTAACCTTTTAACCCTTTAACCCTTTAACCTTTTAACCCTTTAACCTTTTAACCCTTTAACCTTTCAACCCTTTAACCTTTTAATCTTTTAACCCTTTAACCTTTTAACCCTTTAACCTTTTAACCTTTCAACCGCTGACATTCTGCTGTTTGAGGGTGAAATCAAACTGGAACTAGTATTCAGAGAATGTCTTCTGTGCTAATATCCCGTTTCTATGACAACCTGTTCTTGAATTAGAGCCAATAATGTGATTTTGACCTTTCTGCTAAATGCGACCTTGACCTTTGACCTTTTGCAATATTGATAATTTGGTTATATGTATATATGTGTCAGTGTGTGTAATATTATGATAATATATAGCGTGATATGTCTATGTTTGACACACACACATGGACACATCTCACCTTTGACCTCCAGAGATCTAAAAAAAAACTATTGGTCGTAGGTCATAACACTAATTATGAGAATTGTATAAATCTTCATTCCGCATTGTTTGGTACCAATCTGAAAGTTCTGTGACCCTCTGTTGTTTAGTTATAACCCATAATGTGATTTTGACCTTTGACCTTTACTCAAATGGATTATTACATCTGATGGACATTAGCTATATGTATATGCCAATGTAATTTCATGAAGATATATCAAGCATTCATTGAGTTATAGAATGATTTGTCACTGCGGACACACATACACACACACACGCATACACACACACACACACACAGAAGGCACACACACGTACACACACGAAGTGATAACAATAATCTCTCCCAACCAATGAGATAAATAAATAAATAAATAAACATGTGTGTGCATTAGTGTTGTTCACACCAGTTCCTCCCTCACATTAGTCTTTGTTCTAACCTCCTTGTGCGCCTGTGGAGCGCTGCTGAGCTCTGCTGTGGCTCTGCGGCGGCTCACAGCGGGTGTTAGCTTAGCGGGGCTGAACTGGGATCAGCTGGACACAGTAACAGCTGACGCTTCTGCTGCTGCTGCTGATCCCAGACCTGCTTTGAAGGCAGCGGGGCGTCGTGTCTTCCATCCATCATAGAAGGTCTGGTCTGTGCAGAGACGACTCACCAGCGTCCGCATGGAGCCGATAATGAAAATGTTCACAGAGCTGGGGGAGGGGGAGGGGCTGTGGGCAGACTGGGGGGGCTATGGACAGATTGACATAAACTGTCTCATCCTTTATCTCCTGTGGTTCACATTGTTGTTTTAGTGTTTATGTGAACCAGTGTTTGTACGCTTTATTATCTGACACTTTAACACCAGCTTCTACTGCTGGACCATGTGACTACTGCTGGACCATGTGACTACTGCTGGACCATAGGACTACTGCTGGACCATGTGACTACTGCTGGACCATATGACTACTGCTGGACCATGTGACCACTGCTGGACCATATGACTACTGCTGGACCATGTGACTACTGCTGGACCATAGGACTACTGCTGGACCATGTGACTACTGCTGGACCATATGACTACTGCTGGACCATGTGACCACTGCTGGACCATATGACTACTGCTGGACCATGTGACTACTGCTGGACCATATGACTACTGCTGGACCATGTGACCACTGCTGGACCATATGACTACTGCTGGACCATGTGACTACTGCTGGACCATGTGACCACTGCTGGACCATGTGACTACTGCTGGACCATGTGACTACTGCTGGACCATATGACTACTGCTGGACCATATGACTACTGCTGGACCATATGACTACTGCTGGACCATGTGACTACTGCTGGACCATGTGACCACTGCTGGACCATGTGACCACTGCTGGACCATGTGACCACTGCTGGACCATATGACTACTGCTGGACCATGTGACTACTGCTGGACCATGTGACTACTGCTGGACCATATGACTACTGCTGGACCATGTGACTACTGCTGGACCATGTGACTACTGCTGGACCATGTGACTACTGCTGGACCATGTGACCACTGCTGGACCATATGACCACTGCTGGACCATGTGACTACTGCTGGACCATGTGACTACTGCTGGACCATATGACTACTGCTGGACCATGTGACTACTGCTGGACCATGTGACTACTGCTGGACCATGTGACCACTGCTGGACCATATGACCACTGCTGGACCATGTGACTACTGCTGGACCATATAACTCATAATTACCTTATTGACCAATCAAACCAAGGAGGAGTCTATTGTAGACCTCCATCTAGTAACAGATATTTCTTTTGAATGAATTTTAACATTTTATCTGTACAGTATTTGGTAAAGGCAACTTTTTCTTTCATTCATGTGATATGATTTTTTTTCTTTTTTTATGCCATGTTGTTGGGGGGTCAGCGATGCCTATATCTGGCCCCGCTTAAAACTGTTAAAAATACATACAGATGTGGAAATGGATTTAAAACTATAAAAAAAAGATGTTAAAATCTGTTCTAAAAGGATGGTTGAAAACACACAAGGATGTTAAAAAAATATATATACATTTAAGTACATATAGAGATGGAAAATTAAAGATATTCAAAATGGTAATACAGTATAAAGAAAAAAAAATATATAAAGATTTGTGGTTGGGGGGGGGGGGGTGACGACACTATCCCAGAATTTCAAAACCCATGTTCGAACTCATTCCTAAATTTCCTAAAAAGGTTGTGTTAGAGCAAAGCAGTGGAGTATGACTGTTACCATGGACATTTATCCTCTGACTGTAACACACACACACACACACACACACACACACACTCACACACACTCTCACAAACACACACTCACACACACACACACACTCACACACACACACACACACTCACACTCACACACACTCTCACAAACACACACTCACACACACACACACACTCACACACACACACACACTCACACTCACACACACTCACACACACACTCACACACACACACACACACACACACTCACACACACACTCACACACACACACACACTCACACACACTCACACACACTCACACACACACTCCTGTCGATTAGCCAGCACTCTCCCATGACCCTTTGCTCCTGTCCTCACCAGGAGGGGTTGTGGGTAACAGGCGAAGCACAGCATGTCTCTAATTTAATGAGGCAGTGAGGTGTGTGTGTTGCATTGGGGGGGGGTCTCGCTAAATGTTCCCAGTTGAATCAGTAATTGGTCCTTGACATGAGTCTGTCTCTAATATTTGCTGTGAGGGCATTAGCGCTAGCGTCCACAGGCTGAGACGGTGCCTCATTGGGGGGGGGGGCTCAGGGGAGTGGTTCTAAGTACAGGTGTCAATGGCCCCTGGACTCCCCACCCACCTTAGGGAACTTTATCATGAATATCACCCTCTGCTTTTATGCTGTTTGGATTTTTTGTGAGAGCATGAAGGCGTAGAGAGTAAAGGCGTAGAGAGTAAAGGCGTAGAGAGTAAAGGCGTAGAGAGTAAAGGCGTAGAGAGTAAAGGCGTAGAGAGTAAAGGCGTAGAGAGTAAAGGCGTAGAGAGTAAAGGCGTAGAGAGTAAAGGCGTAGAGAGTAAAGGCGTAGAGAGTAAAGGCGTACATCTAAAAATTTACATTTTTCTTTGACTTTTAACATGTTTCATACTAAATGTGGTTAGGGGATGTGTGTTAGAAACCGTCACAATACACACACATATATATATATATATATATATATATATATTACTTAATTTAAATTTTTTTTGACGGTTTCTAACATGTAAATGCTTATAACAATTATAGGGTCGATACAGTAGTTGATTATGAATACAGTGAGTATAGTTCCATTGACAGTCAGTCATATACAGACTCTATTAGTGACTATGGGAATGAATAATTCATGTTACATACTGGTTGATTGCTGAGCTTTTCTTTTGAATATTCTGCCTTTTATTAAGTCACATATGAGAAGGATGATGTGACTTCCTGTCAGTGCCCAGGTTTCCCTCAGGTCCACTTTTAAACAGAGTTAAACTGATCAAACACTAACGCTGTTGAACTCTGGACGACCGCTGAGAACTTTAACATTTATACAGTTTTTATTATTTTACTTTACCTACTTTTGTTTGTCTACATGGTTTTGTCTAAAACTAAAGTTGATAGTAGTAAATAAATAAGTAACAATAATAATAAATATTAATAATAAACTAGACTTCCATCCATTTCCTGAAGGAAATGTAACCCATGTGTTTGTCTCTTCTCGGATCATTGCAGTCATGTCACTTCATATGTGGAATCTGTTTGTATGTGTTTATGGACTGAGTCACTTCTATTAAAGCTCCTCCCATTTTCTGTTAAAGCTCCTCCCATTTTCTGTGAGGAAGGAACTTTCCCTGTTGCCATGGAAACGAGCAGCTAAACCATGCCTCTGAACTCCTACGATTTTTGGTAAAACTGTAAATAATTGGTGAAAACAAAGTTGATGATGAGTGACAGGAGGGTGTGAGGAACAAGTACATGTACTTTTTATGTGTGTACTGTGAAAAATAAGTGAGTTAGAACAATTTAAAAAACACTGAACTCAACATGAGACAGAAATGATTTTTCCAATAGAAGTCTATTGACAGAAATCCCTGACATCATCCCAAACAGGTTCCTGTCATTTCACTTTAAAAAGAGCTAGATCTTCAAACCCTGGTTTGTTTGAATTCTCACAACCATGGCAACATTTGTGGAAAAGATTGTTTGTCTACTATTTATGGTTTTGTCGTGAGGACGAGTTATTGAGACATTTTTCAGCTTAATTTTTTCTTCTCTCGTGCTCTAGCGATGACATCACCCACTGATAAAAAGTCAGATTTTGGTCTTTTCAGGGTGGATTTACTGAGTTCTCTATCGACAACCGTAAATCACACCCTCATGACAATCACATCCTAAAGAGACGACAAGAATGACTGCGTTTTAAACTTTAAATGAAGTCTGTGCCACAAAGAATGGAGAAGCAGTAGCATTTGCAAAAAGGCAATTTTTTGCTGGTCGCATTAAGAATGAATGGGGTTTTATTTGGTATAATAATGCGAAATCTGTACGACATATTGGAATTATGAGACCACATGTATAATCTCTGGGCCAATCTGGGTTATGGTTAGGGTTATCCTATAATGTATCTTTTCGGAGTTATAACCACGCAAACATGGCCCAATTCATTTCATATGGACATTATTGATTTTTTTTTTCATTTCATATGAAATCTGTGCATCGCAATGTCCTGATAGATAGCACATCTTTCAAAACACGGCCGCACATTTTAGCGTCAAACTTACAGATGTCCGAACATGAAGAACATAATAATAATAATAATAATAATAATAATAATAATAATAATAATAATAATAATAATAATAATAATAATAATAATAATAATAATAATAATAATAATAATAATAAATATGCCTATCATTACATGCAAGCACATGGGGAATAATAAATGAATATATAAATGTAGTTTAGACAGAAGTCGTAGCAGACTCAGTCATGTTTTTATTGCACACACACACACACACACACACACACACACACACACACACACACACACACACACACACACACACACACACACACTTTGTGCTCAGTGTCCCTGCTTCTTATTCAAGGTTGATTGTATATAGATTTTGCAGCATCTTCCGATGTTTACAGTCTTCTTCAGGTGTCCTCAGATGTTTACAAATTAAATGAATACAAAATTAAAATTGGAGTTCAATAAATAAAGGTGCTAATAGATATGTCATCAATTCATTAAAATATCAATTCATTCGAGGTTAAAACAAAGAAACATATCTTATTTATTTATTTATTTAAATAATTAGTTAATTTTTTTAACTAGTTCATATTTCTTTCAATTTTTGTTTTTTACCTAAAATTAAATGGTATTTTAATGAATTAATGACACATTTATTCACATGTGTATGTATTTAATTCCAATTTTAATTAATTATTTAATGATGATGTATAATGATGTTCACTTTAGTCCTCCATACTTCAGTGTGTCATGTTTTAAAATACTAAATCAGATGTTCAGTAGTTCATTAGACATAATTCTATCCAGCGGAAACTGAAGTGTCAGTGAATACAAAGGGGTGTGTGTGTGTGTGTGTGTGTGTGTCTTTGATTTGCTGAACCAACTGTTTATCATGTGAATCGTGCCATTGAAGAATAAGTTTAAATTCTATGAATATTTTATTATGTAATAATTGTTTTTCTGCCATAATTTTATATTGTTTATTAGGTCTGTTAATATTAATATGGAGTAATATGGACAGACGGACAGAGAAATAGATAGATAGGGGGTTGGCTACAACTTGGTTTGAGACAGAGATAACAACAAATAAGTGTATGATTTACAAACCCCGAGGCAAATGCACACACACACACACACACACACATACACACACACACACACACACACACACACACATACACACAGAGGTAGAAAAGGCGTAGGTGTAGAGGTGAGTTATGTCAGATTAGCTGCTGGAGGCTTCTTTCATGCTAACACACTCCACTGTGTGTGTGTGTTTAATTCCTACACCTCTAGCGTAACAACCTCATTGCTATTATTCATGTTCCCAAAAACAGACTGTTGATGTTCAGTGTGTTAAACACAACCTCCAGTAGAAACACACACACACACACACACACAATAAATGTCAGGATGTAAAGACAGAAATCACAGAACATTTTCTCTCTGCTTTTGTTGGTTTATTTCTAAACGCCCCCTCCTATTTGACCCCCCTCCTTCTTCCCTGTCCTCCCTTTATCCTGTATTAATGAGTGTCTCTAATAAAATGTCCCTATGTGTCTCTGCAGCCATGCACCTATTTGGTCTGAACTGGCAGCTCCAGGAGAGCGAGGGATACGGGGCGTTCGAGAATGGAGGAGGAGGGCGAGACACCACCCCCAATACCATCATGGTGTCCACGGACAACGGTGAGTGGACGCTTCTGAATACAGTTCAGAAGCAGTTTGGTACAGTTTGAACAGAACAGTGTGTCTACTGCACATGTGCAGAACAGTGTGTCTACTGCACATGTGCGGAACAGTGTGTCTACTGCACATGTGCGGAACAGTGTGTCTACTGCACATGTGCGGAACAGTGTGTCTACTGCACATGTGCGGAACAATGTGTCTACTGCACATGTGCGGAACAGTGTGTCTACTGCACATGTGCGGAACAATGTGTCTACTGCACATGTGCGGAACAATGTGTCTACTGCACATGTGCGGAACAGTGTGTCTACTGCACATGTGCGGAACAGTGTGTCTACTGCACATGTGCGGAACAGTGTGTCTACTGCACATGTGCGGAACAGTGTGTCTACTGCACATGTGCGGAACAATGTGTCTACTGCACATGTGCGGAACAGTGTGTCTACTGCACATGTGCGGAACAGTGTGTCTACTGCACATGTGCGGAACAGTGTGTCTACTGCACATGTGCGGAACAGTGTGTCTACTGCACATGTGCGGAACAGTGTGTCTACTGAACATGTGCGGAACAGTGTGTCTACTGCACATGTGCGGAACAGTGTGTCTACTGCACATGTGCAGAACAGTATGTCTACTGCACATGTGCGGAGCAGTGTGTCTACTGCACATGTGCGGAACAGTGTGTCTACTGCACATGTGCAGAACAGTATGTCTACTGCACATGTGCAGAACAGTGTGTCTACTGCACATGTGCAGAACAGTTTTACATTTTCATTCCAAATGCACTAAACATTTAGTAACAGGCAGAATATTTGTAAAATCACACTGACTTCTGCTTCATTTTATTATTTCTAGTTAATTATCATCATATTTTCCTGCTCTGACCCAGTGTAGATCTAATTTTTTTTACACTGTTGTTAATGTTGTTATTCATCCTATGGACCAGATCAGACCCTTTGGTGGGCCATATTTGGCCCCCGCTCCTTATGTTTGACACCTGTGTTTAATCACAGATGACATTTCTCTGAACTATTGGAGCCTTAATAAAAGTTTTTCTGTCCTGATGTTTTTCACATGAATGTTTTGTCTTTACAGGAAAAATGTTTCTGGTAGAAAACAACACCATAGATACAGGAGAGGTGGATGTAGGCAGAAGAGCTGTACAGGAAGTTCCACCTGGTGAGTCCTAACCCTGACCTTTAACCCTAATGGATACAGATAAGTAGAGGTCAATGAGGTTTGTACAGGATCATTTTTAGCAGAGCTTCACAAATTCTATCAATTTAAAACATAAAATGGAAAAGTAGGATTTTCCTCTGGTTCTAAAGTCAGAAAAATAAATAATGAATGTTTGTAGCAAAAGGATCAGCTGATTGTTCCTCTGGTGTTGAATAAATGTGTGTTGTGTCCTGGTTCTAGGTGTGTTCTGGAGGTCCCAGCTGTACATCGACCAACCACAGTTCTTAAAATTTAACATCTCTGTCCAGAGAGACGCTCTGGTGGGAGTTTATGGACGGAAAGGCCTCCCGCCGTCGCACACACAGGTGAGAAACGACAGCCAATGAACACAGGAAACAAACAACATCCAATGAACACACAGGAAACAAACAACAGCCAATGAACACACAGGAAACAAACAACAGCCAATGAACACACAGGAAACAAACAACAGCCAATGAACACACAGGAAACAAAACAACAGCCAATGAACACACAGGAAACAAACAACAGCCAATGAACACACAGGAAACAAACAACAGCAAATGAACACACAGGAAACAAACAACAGCCAATGAACACACAGGAAACAAACAACAGCCAATGAACACACAGGAAACAAACAACAGCCAATGAACACACAGGAAACAAACAACAGCCAATGAACACACAGGAAACAAAACAACAGCCAATGAACACACAGGAAACAAACAACAGCCAATGAACACACAGGAAACAAAACAACAGCCAATGAACACACAGGAAACAAACAACAGCAAATGAACACACAGGAAACAAACAACAGCCAATGAACACACAGGAAACAAAACAACAGCCAATGAACACACAGGTTAGAAACAACAGCCAATGAACACACAGCTTTACGATGACTTTTAGTAAAATCAGCTCAAAACTGTCTCACACACTTTGTCAGTTTAATTACTCATTTATTTATTTTGTTAATTTTAGTGGATTTTAGCACATTTGTAAATTTTTGTTCTGTGCATTTTTTTTGCATTTCTTGGTGTATTTTTGTTTATTTTGTGTGAAAGTTGAGTTTAAAAAAAGACATAACAGGTGGTCAATGACCCCTATAGTATTTATGGTCAACGACGCTCGTAGTATTTGTGGTCCACGACGCTCGTAGTATTTGTGGTCCACGACGCTCGTAGTATTTATGGTTGTTGACGCTCGTAGTATTTGTGGTCCACGACGCTCGTAGTATTTGTGGTCGATGACGCTCGTAGTATTTATGGTCGATGACGCTCGTAATATTTGTGGTCCACGACGCTCGTAGTATTTGTGGTCGATGACGCTCGTAGTATTTATGGTCGATGACGCTCGTAGTATTTGTGGTCCACGACGCTCGTAGTATTTGTGGTTGATGACGCTCGTAGTATTTGTGGTCCACGACGCTCGTAGTATTTGTGGTCGATGACGCTCATAGTATTTGTGGTCCACGACGCTCGTAGTATTTGTGGTCGATGACGCTCGTAGTATTTGTGGTCAACGACGCTGGTAGTATTTGTGGTCAACGACGCTCGTAGTATTTATGGTCGATGACGCTGGTAGTATTTATGGTTGACGACGCTGGTAGTATTTGTGGTCAACGACGCTCGTAGTATTTGTGGTCGATGACGCTCGTAGTATTTGTGGTCAACGACGCTCGTAGTATTTGTGGTTGACGATGCTGGTAGTATTTGTGGTCAACGACGCTCGTAGTATTTGTGGTCGTCGACGTTAATAGTATTTGTGGTCGTCGACGCTCGTAGTATTTGTGGTCCACGACGCTCGTAGTATTTGTGGTTGATGACGCTCGTAGTATTTGTGGTCCACGACGCTCGTAGTATTTGTGGTCCACGACGCTCGTAGTATTTGTGGTCGATGACGCTCGTAGTATTTGTGGTCCACGACGCTCGTAGTATTTGTGGTCAACGACGCTCGTAGTATTTGTGGTCAACGACGCTCGTAGTATTTGTGGTTGACGACGCTGGTAGTATTTGTGGTCAACGACGCTCGTAGTATTTATGGTCGACGACGCTCGTAGTATTTGTGGTCGATGACGCTCGTAGTATTTGTGGTCAACGACGCTCGTAGTATTTGTGGTTGACGACGCTGGTAGTATTTGTGGTCAACGACGCTCGTAGTATTTGTGGTCGTCGACGCTAATAGTATTTGTGGTCGTCGATGCTCGTAGTATTTGTGGTCCACGACGCTCGTAGTATTTGTGGTTGATGACGCTCGTAGTATTTGTGGTCCACAACGCTCGTAGTATTTGTGGTCGATGACGCTCGTAGTATTTGTGGTCCACGACGCTCGTAGTATTTGTGGTTGATGACGCTCGTAGTATTTGTGGTCCACGACGCTCGTAGTATTTGTGGTCGATGACGCTCGTAGTATTTGTGGTCCACGACGCTCGTAGTATTTGTGGTCGATGACGCTCGTAGTATTTGTATTCAACGACGCTGGTAGTATTTGTGGTCAACGACGCTCGTAGTATTTGTGGTCGATGACGCTCGTAGTATTTGTGGTCAACGACGCTCGTAGTATTTGTGGTTGACGACGCTGGTAGTATTTGTGGTCAACGACGCTCGTAGTATTTGTGGTCGTCGACGTTAATAGTATTTGTGGTCGTCGACGCTCGTAGTATTTGTGGTCCACGACGCTCGTAGTATTTGTGGTTGATGACGCTCGTAGTATTTGTGGTCCACGACGCTCGTAGTATTTGTGGTCGATGACGCTCGTAGTATTTGTGGTCCACGACGCTCGTAGTATTTGTGGTCAACGAAGCTCGTAGTATTTGTGGTTGACGACGCTGGTAGTATTTGTGGTCAACGACGCTCGTAGTATTTATGGTCGATGACGCTCGTAGTATTTGTGGTCGATGACGCTCGTAGTATTTGTGGTTGACGACGCTGGTAGTATTTGTGGTCGATGACGCTCGTAGTATTTGTGGTCGATGACGCTCGTAGTATTTGTGGTTGACGACGCTGGTAGTATTTGTGGTCAACGACGCTCGTAGTATTTATGGTCGATGACGCTTGTAGTATTTGTGGTTGACGACGCTGGTAGTATTTGTGGTCGTCGATGCTCGTAGTATTTGTGGTCGTCGACGCTCGTAGTATTTGTGGTCGTCAACGCTTGTAGTATTTGTGGTCAACGACGCTCGTAGTATTTGTGGTCGTCGACGCTCGTAGTATTTGTGGTCCACGACGCTCATAGTATTTGTGGTTGTCGACGCTCGTAGTATTTGTGGTCAACGACGCTCGTAGTATTTGTGGTCGTCGACGCTCGTAGTATTTGTGGCCGATGACATGTGTATTTGTGGTTGAAACACTAAACAGGAAGTGGACTTGATGGTTTCCTGCCAGCAGACATCCAGACGTCCTTCTTCATGTAGCGTCAGAGTCAGAAAGTATTGAACTTTTCCAGGGGGGCGGGTCAGCTGTTTCTTGGCTTCTTAGTTGATAATAAAAAGGATAAGCTTCTTACAAACCTAACGCATCCCTTTAATGACTGTACTTCCATCTTTCGGCTGCTGAACGCTGTCTGCTATCAACAGTTTAATCCACTTATGGGTAAAAGACAGTTTGATCTCATGCCCCTCCCCCATCAGCGCTCAGTGTTCACACATTAAACAACAGTGTCCTTGTCATAACCTAATCCATCTACATTTCCATTTAGTCTTTTCACTCCTATTATCCTGTTCACTCCATCTTCATCCAATCACTTCCAAAATGGCCAATAACGCTCGACAATGTGAATTATGTGCAATAAGTCATGAAATAATCTTCATTGCAATTTTTACTCAGTATATTACCCAATCATAAATGCACTATTTTTCATACTTGGGTTTATAGATATACACAGTGTAATAAGCAAAGGTGACACTGGAGCACCGAAATACTGCTGCACTCTCACTATGGATTCACATCCAATCTGAAAAACCATTTGTTCAGAACTTCTTTATCTGTATAAAAGGTGCTATACAAATAATGATTATTATTATTATTATTATTATTATTATTATTATTATTATTATTATTATTATTATTATTATTATTATCTGTATAACCACAGTTTTTCTCTCCAGTTTTAAAGGGACAGATGAATGTGTTTGTCCTCAGTGTCTTTACTCTGGTGCACCCACAGTGACTCCGCCCCTCTCTTCTGACTCCGCCCCTTCACTCTGGTGCATCCACAGTGACTTACCCCCCAACAGTGTCCTGTGAGCCCAGTTCTGGTCCAGTTTTGGTCAAAGCCAAAGTAGTCCCGGCAGGTTTCCTGGGGTCAACAAAATAAAACAGTATGTGTTGGAATGAGTGAGTTATTTACAAAACAAAACCGTCATGGAACAAAAACTCACACCTCGTAATTGTTTGGAGAAACTTTCTCTCAATAGCGATTAATGCGCTAGCGTTGTCACTGCTAACAGCTATGAGCCTGCATGTAGCAGCTGCTAACACTGACCAACAACTGATGAAAGTAGTTTGATAAGGCGTACAGCTGTTAGCAACGACGACCATTGATTATTTTTGTCATTTTACTTAATTTTACTGAATATTTTTGTTCATTTTACTGAATATTGTTTGATGTGTGTCTTATTGAACTACTTTCACCAGTTGTTGGGCAGTGTTTGCTGCTGCTACGTGCAGGCGCACAGCTGTTAGCAGTGTAGAGTAGTGTAGGGGTCACTGGGGTCAGTAGTCAGATAGTGTGAAGGAGACTGGGGATAAGTAACAAGTGTTTGAATTTGGGCCCAGTAGTTGCCCCACCCATCATAAAGCAGTTCCACAGTCAGACAAACTGAAGCCAAATAAAAGCACCTTGGTGGAGGAAACGCCCGCTGATGAATCTGTCAGTGTTTGATCAGCTGTTTTCTGTCTTTTCCAGTACGACTTCGTGGAGCTTCTGGATGGAAGTCGTCTCATATCCAAAGACAAGCGCGCCCTCAGCGACGCTGACATCAACTACGTGCACGAAGAGGACGTGGCGGCGGCCGGCGGCGCTCGTCACGCCCGCTCAGTCAACGTCCATGAAGCGGGATTCATCCAGTACTTGGACACGGGCATCTGGCACCTGGCCTTTTATAACGACGGACGCAACAGCGAACAGGTTTCCTACAACACCATTGTTATCGGTGAGTCGCTACAGTTACACGCATGAAAAAGATACGTTTATATACACGTAAGAAATATGTTTACATACATGAAAAAAACATGTTTACATAAACATACGTATCTTCATGGTTGTGGTCTTTATATTCATGGTTGTGGTCTATATATTCATGGTTGTGGTCTATATATTCATGGTTGTGGTCTGTATATTCATGGTTGTGGTCTATATATTCATGGTTGTGGTCTATATATTCATGGTTGTGGTCTATATATTCATGGTTGTGGTCTGTATATTCATGGTTGTGGTCTATATATTCATGGTTGTGGTCTATATATTCATGGTTGTGGTCTGTATATTCATGGTTGTGGTCTGTATATTCATGGTTGTGGTCTTTATATTCATGGTTGTGGTCTATATATTCATGGTTGTGGTCTGTATATTCATGGTTGTGGTCTGTATATTCATGGTTGTGGTCTTTATATTCATGGTTGTGGTCTTTATATTCATGGTTGTAGTCTATATATTCATGGTTGTGGTCTGTATATTCATGGTTGTGGTCTGTATATTCATGGTTGTGGTCTATATATTCATGGTTGTGGTCTATATATTCATGGTTGTGGTCTGTATATTCATGGTTGTGGTCTGTATATTCATGGTTGTGGTCTTTATATTCATGGTTGTGGTCTTTATATTCATGGTTGTGGTCTTTATATTCATGGTTGTGGTCTTTATATTCATGGTTGTGGTCTGTATATTCATGGTTGTGGTCTGTATATTCATGGTTGTGGTCTGTATCTTAATGGTTGTGGTCTTTATATTCATGGTTGTGGTCCATTAAAGTTTGATCATATAG
>CM035783.1:53295736-53428236 GCA_020466265.1 Siphamia tubifer
TATTACAGTTTTCTGCCTCAGTGTCAGTGTGTCGACTGCACATGTGCAGAACAGTTTAACATTTAGAATATTTGTAAAATCACACTGAACTCTCTGATCATATTTAAGATGATTCATATTTATTCAGGTTTTTGTAAAATGAAGGTTTGTTCATTTAAATATTTTCATGTCATTTGACTTTTTTCCATTAAATTATTATTTATAGATAATTATAATTATATTTTACTGTAGATCTAATTATTCTGGATTAAAGCTGCACAATATATTATTGAGCATCGACATCGCAATGTACATGCGCACAATGTAGACACGTTACAGTTCCTGCAATTATTTTTATTTTATTTTTTATTCTATATTATTTTTGTTATTTATTTGTATAGTTTTTTTTTTTACTTTTAAATGTATTTCTTTACTTTTATTATTTTGTATTATTTATTTATTATTTATTAATGTATTTTATTTCATTTATTATTATTATTTAGTTATTTTTATTTATTAATATTATTTAATAATTTCAGCCACAGAAGGAATATCCACATATACAGTTTATCACAGGATTAAAAATACACACTGTCAGTTTTTTTCTAATATATTGCAGTCCTTTTCTGGAGGTAGAACCTGAATTAAAACCATTTTTACACTATTAATATTATTATTATTCCTCCTATGAACCAGACTGAATCCTTTGGTGGCCTGGCTTTAGCCCCTGGACCTTATGTTTAACTCATGTGTCCTCAAGGGTTGAGGTCAGGGGTGTGAAAGTCTACTTACCCGGGGGTTTTCTGGAGGTAGAGCAGAGGTCAGGATGCACCCTAACCCTAACCTGAACAGAATCAGCTGATGAGACTAAATGTCCTGTGTTGTCCTGTGTCTTCCTGTGTCTTCCTGTGTCTTCCTGTGTCGTCCTGTGTCTTCCTGTGTCTTCCTGTGTCGTCCTGTGTCGTCCTGTGTCTTCCTGTGTCTTCCTGTGTCGTCCTGTGTCTTCCTGTGTCTTCCTGTGTCGTCCTGTGTCTTCCTGTGTCGTCCTGTGTCGTCCTGTGTCGTCCTGTGTCTTCCTGTGTCGTCCTGTGTCGTCCTGTGTCTTCCTGTGTCTTCCTGTGTCTTCCTGTGTCTTCCTGTCCACCAGCTGCGTGTCCAGTGTTGTGCAGCGGTAACGGTCAGTATTCTCGTGGTCGCTGTCAGTGCTACAGCGGATGGAAAGGCACCGAATGTGATGTCCCAGGAAACCAGTGCATCGACATCCACTGTGGAGGACACGGCATCTGCATCATGGGCGCCTGCATCTGTAACACTGGATATAAAGGAGACAACTGTGAGGAAGGTTAGTACACATAAGTATACACTATAATCTGTAACACTGGATACGAGGGAGACAACTGCGAGGATCATTAGATAAAAAGACTAAATGATCAGACAAAAAGTGAAAATTATGAAATAAAAAGACTAAATTATCTGATAAAAAGTCTAAATTATCAGATAAAAAGACTAAATTATCAGATAAAAAGACTAAATTATCAGATAAAAAGACTAAATTATCAGATAAAAAGACTAAATGATCAGATAAAAAGACTAAATTATCAGATAAACCAGAATGAATCCATATATAATGCGCACTGTGGTTTTTATAGTCAGAAAAAAACTACCTTAGTATATTTTGTTAAATATTTTTTATACAGTCTAGAATAGCAGTATAATATGTAATAGTTGTTATTTTATTATCTGTGTGTTTGTGCAGTTGGTACAGTAGGGTTCAGAAGCAGACATTTTTTTTTACATTTTATTTTGTGTTTTCAAACTAAAACAGGAAAATAAATATAGATTTTCACTTTATCATTTACTGGTTAAAATGAATGGGAATGAATTATTTGTGTAAAATACAGTTATTGTACCTTTTCATGGTCATCAGATGTGACCCATTTGGACGTTCAGAGGCTCTGTGGTTACCATGGAAACACTGTCATCTTCTAAACAATAAACAGAATAAAGTGTTCTGTTCATTTGTCAGGAACAGGAGTGCTGTTCCTGGGTCAGTTTGACCCAATGCATGTTTTAATTATCCAAAATATGTCTGAAACCAAACAAAAAACTAATCCTAACAGGCACGGATAATATTTTATTATTAAATCCATTATTAACTAAACTATTAACATGAGCAAACTGAATAAATCCGAATAAAATATACAACTACTGCTACTACGACTACTTAATATGGAGAAATATTTGATTTAAACTGAAAAAAAAAACAAAATACAGAAAAGGATGTTCTTGTAAATGTGATAAAACACTAAAGGATTGTTAAAAAAATAATAAAAATCATTTGGGAACTACCATGAAGGTCACTAACTGAACAATGAAAATAAATAAATGAATGAATGAATAAATAAATAGATCGATAAATAAATAAAATAGTAACAGTAACAGTGGATGAACAATGATATTAAATATAAATAAAATGAACAAAAATGATTAAAATAAGTTAAAACATACATAACATGGATAAAAAAAAATATAAAATTAATTTTAAAAAGTCATTAATAGATATATTAATACAAAATATATCATAACGAGAAAAGCGCTCAGAGAGCACAGACCTCCGCCATGATAGACCCCCCCCCCCCCAAACAGATCACCCCCAAAATTAAATCACTTCTTCCTGTTCACATTTACAACATATCCTGAAAATTTCATCCAAATCCGTCCATAAGTTTTTGCGTTACCTTGAACAAAGACAAACATAAACACCGGCTAAAACATAATAATAATGATGAAGACACAGATGAAGATTATTCATCAGCTGACGGATGAAAACGTAAAAACTTTTTATTGTTTTTTTTTTACTTCAGGTGTTTCCATTACCATATTATTATAGTGATATTTATATGGTAATGAAAAAGCAGCTACTGTCAGAGCACTGCTGTAACGTAAAAACATGAACCACATGGCCAGATGATAACAGTCCCCACTAGGGTCATGTCGTCACTATTTCACTAGTTTAAAATCATCATAGTGAGTGTGTTTGTAAAGACAGACTCCTTGTGGGGCCCCAGTGTTAAGGATGGGTTACATTCACAGGTCCAGTTCAGACTGGTTCTGTTCACATTCACACCAGTGTGGGTGTTAAATCTGTCCTCACCCATGTGGAGGCGCTGTTTGGAAAATACTGCGCTTTGGGTGACGTAGACGAAAGCTGATTGGTGCAGCACGTGCAGAGGGAAAGTCCCGGAAGAAAACATCAGGTGGATTAATTCAATTCAATTTTTTTTTTATAAAGCCCTAAATCACAACAAAGTCGTCTCAGAGGGCTTTACAAAAACACAATCAACTACAGAAATACATGAACAGTCCCAAGCATCCCCTGTCCTTAGACCCTCCCCCTGTCCTTAGCTCCTCCCCCTGTCCTTAGACCCTCCCCCTATCCTAGACCCTCCCCCTATCCTAGACCCTTCCCCTGTCCTTAGCTCCTCCCCCTGTCCTTAGACCCTCCCCCTATCCTAGACCCTTCCCCTGTCCTTAGTCCCTCCCCCTGTCCTTAGACCCTCCCCCTATCCTAGACCCTTCCCCTGTCCTTAGTCCCTCCCCCTGTCCTTAGTCCCTCCCCCTGTACTTAGACCCTCCCCCTGTCCTTAGACCCTCCCCCTATCCTTAGACCCTCCCCCTGTCCTTAGCTCCTCCCCCTGTCCTTCGACCCTCCCCCTGTCCTTCGACCCTCCCCCTGTCCTTAGACCCTCCCCCTGTCCTTAGACCCTCCCCCTGTCCTTAGCTCCTCCCCCTGTCCTTAGACCCTCCCCCTGTCCTTAGACCCTCCTCCTGTCCTTAGCTCCTCCCCCTGTCCTTAGACCCTCCTTCTCGGCATGAAAAAAACTTCCAAACCCAGTGGGAAAAAGAAGAAATCTTGAGGAGAACCACATTGAAGGACAGATCCACTCCCATGGACGGACAGACTATAGATGAACGTCCATTTATAAATGAAGGAGGGGGGGCTGGTCCAGATAAACAGGGGCGGGGGTCCGGGGTCACAGGTCGACACAAGCGAGACACTGCAGATCCTGTCGTCCATGGCTCCCGCGCAGACACTGTCAGGAGAGCCACCACTCCCCCCAGGGGGGGGGACGACACTAGGCGACTAGTCATGAACAGACTTGGTATGAAAGATAGGTTATAAAAATGACAGAAACAGGTGTGAGAGAGAGAAAGAGAAGAAAGAACTCAGTGTCTGTACTTCCCCCAGCATTCTAACTCCTAGTGCAGCCTAGACTGAACTGTGACTCATACATCATGTATACATGATACACATAATTTTTTAACTAACCTGACCATAGTCTTTCTCAAACAGGAATGTTTTCAGCCTAATTTTTTATTTAGGATTAGTTTTTTTTCTGAACAAATAACTGTGTTCTTCTGCTTGGTTTTGTTTCAATATATTTTTATCACTGTTTTGTGTAACAACACAATTACTGCTGTTGTTCCAGCATGAAGTTCGCATTCGGTACCACAACACTACGTGTTTGTTTTTGGCACAAAGAAGATGCGTTATTATTGCAGAAAGTAGACTATGCTCCTAAACCGACTTTTTCTTCGAATACATTTTCACATTTTTTCTGTTTTTTACGGAAGCTTCCGTAGGTCAAAAAGAGAAAAGATGTGTTCTCACCAGCAGCGAACCGCTCCAGAGTCCGCTTGGAACCGGACCGAGACCTCCTTTTCGAGGTGGTCCTTTAGTGCGGACCAAAATAAACTGGTCCACTTTCACACCAGGCCAAACGAACCGGACCTGCAGGTGTTCAGAACTCTATTCCGCTTAAAGTGAACCGAATGGTGTAGGTGTGAAAACACCCTCACATGTAAAACATTTTTAAAGGGATTACCCAGAGTAAAAATCTGTTTGTTTAGATGATTGTTAGAACATACATATAGTTGACATTAAAATCACACCATTTGGATGAACACTGACAAATACTGATTTTGTCATTTTGATCCAAACTGTGTTAATATGGAACATGACTTTATCACTGACACCAAACTGTATTTTTAGACTAACTCTTCTTAGGGCGATTTTCTTTTTTTTTTTTTAAATCTCAGATTTTTTCCCAAAAAACTTGATTCACAATACGATTTTTTTCCCACGCAGGCTAAATGAAAATGAAAACGCTAGAAACATGTTTTTTTTTTAAATTAAATAACATGTAAAACAAAAATACTTCTACAAATAACTGTAAATAATAAATCATTTGTGCAAAAGGTGCAACTGCAACCTGAGACTTTGTCTACATGAACTGTAGTAAGTCCAGACATATCCACCACTGTTACAAGAAAAACAATATAATATAATATACATTAATACTCATATTATATGAAAAACATTGCAAAAAAACCCAAAACGTAGTAGTGCAAAAATAAGATAAAAATAAAACTAGTAACATTTTTACTTTGTAAGGACAAAATAAAACAAAACCTTATTATCAATCAAACTACTTCAATAAACCTGAACATGTTACCAATATTTTGGATATATGATGTTATTGTGTCTGTTATCGCTCCCCATCGTGCTCCATGTTTATCATAAGATGTGCCACGAGAAAAGCTTTCAGTCAGTGTTTGTTGAACTTTTTGAATTGGATGCTTTCACTTCAGATGTGAACACAGTGGTCGTACCGCTACCGTCAACAACAACAGTCTGAAGACACAGCTGACAACCAGGAAGTAGCTGGGCTTCGTCAGACCCTAAAAACCCAAACCGATTCCACACAACTGAACCTTTAGAACCTTTTTAGGAGTCAGCGTGTCTCCCCATATTACTCCCCGTGCTGCAGAAGAAGGGGATCGTAGGCGGGGCCTGGGGTGAAACACTACGGAAAGCAGCCTGGTTCATGGTTTTCTTTTTGCGAAGAAAAAAAGTGCAAAAAATGTGCGTGTTGGGGGGAATCGGATTGCACGATTTTCCTAAAATATGAATCGATTTTGCCATAAAACTCGATTTTAAATCTAAATGTTTTTTTTGCCCAGCTCTAACTCTTCTAAAGTTCTAAACAACAGACTTAATAAGTAGAGGGTCCCTAAAGACAAACCCAAGTGTCCTCAGGTCTTCATGTCCTCAGATATCGGGTCCACAGTTACTGGTCTACACACATGGACCTCTGGTTCAGTAGACGTCTGAGGAGGAAGACCAGAATAATTCACCATTTTGTCAGTCGTTTACTAGAATAGTAAAAATTACACTAAAAGTCTGACAGAAATTCACTAATTAGTTGCATTATTTTGAACACAAACACCTGTTAGGTTAAAAAAGTTCAAATGTTAGTTTATTTAAATGTGGTTGTGTTTGTAGTGTTGTTAAGTCCCCACTCTGTCTGCGTGTGTGTTTCCAGTGGACTGCATAGACCCCAGTTGTTCGGCCCATGGAGTGTGTATCCACGGGGAGTGTCACTGTCAGCCTGGATGGGGCGGAGCCAGCTGTGAACTGGCTAAGGCCATGTGTCCAGACCAGTGTTCAGGACACGGTTCCTACAACGCAGAGACCAGTACCTGCACCTGTGACCAGAACTGGACTGGACCAGACTGTTCTTTAGGTCAGTAAACCTGTGTGTGTGTGTGTGAGGTTATAGTCCTGTCTTTATGGGGACATTCATCTGTTTATACAGTCACACCATGGGGACACCAAATCCAGGTCCCCACGATGGTTAAATATAAAATGGAAAATTTTACTTTTCATTTTACTGATTATTGTTGTTACTTTTTGTTCATTTTACTGAATAATCTGGTAATTTTTGTTTGAATATTTTCTTATTCTACATATCTGCTGTTTGTTTTGGTCCATTTTGTTTATTTTTACTGAATATTTCTGATATTTTTGTTCATTTTATTGATTATTTTGGTCATTTTATAAATCTTTGGTTCATTTTGTTGATTATTTTGGTCATGTTTGTTCATTTTATTGATTACTTTTGTCATTTTTGTTGAAGTATTTTCTTATTCTACACATTTGCTGTTTCTTTTGGTCTGTTTTGTGGATTATTTTTGTCATTTTTGTTCATTTTATTGGTTATTTTAGTCAGTTTTTGGTTATTGTTGTCAGATCTATTTCCAAACACCGTCTGCACATTATGATCCATTGATTTTCCAGGTTCTTTCTGGTGGAATATTTACTAAACCA
The DNA here is from genome assembly GCA_020466265.1 of Siphamia tubifer. Classification (NCBI taxonomy): domain Eukaryota; kingdom Metazoa; phylum Chordata; class Actinopteri; order Kurtiformes; family Apogonidae; genus Siphamia; species Siphamia tubifer. The sequence goes on from CM035783.1 coordinate 53,302,887, forward strand.
TTGTCTACATGTACATAAACTATCATATATATTAAAAACATCAACAAACCAACACGTCATTTCATGTCAAACAAAAAGGCTGAAGTCGTAATAGAGGAAAAGAGCAACAACCAAAACTGAGAAAGATCCAACAGGCAAATATTTTACATAATCTGAACACTTTTGTCATCGCAGTCTTATATTTTTATTCAAATCATGTTTTTTTGGGTTTGATTTTTTTGTTGGTATTTTGAATTGATATTATTTGCTTGCAAATTTAAAAATCTTCTTTAAACTTATTGACGTAAATTAAACACCATAGTCATGGGGGGGGGGGGCCCAGTGCAGTGCTTTGCCCGTGGGCCCATAATGCTGTTTAGATGGCCCTGTGGGTTGGGTTTTTCCTTTTTTCCCCTGTTATTTATTTATTTTTTTTATTTTTAGTGAATTTTTCAATCATATAATGGTATCATAAATCCCCAAACCTTATGCTTAGCACCTGTAAAAGCACTGTGTTTTATATAATCATTAAAATAAGATAAAGGCGAGCAGGATCAGCACAAAATGAAAACAAAAAAAAAGCAATTACAGAGCAGAGCGTAATTGCGATAACGGTGTTGGAGGGTCCTGTAGGATCAGGTATTAACATAAACACGCTGTAAAACAAGCTTTTATGACATGAAGATTAAAAAGGGCTGATACAGGAAGTGCTTTCTTTAACTTTCATTCTTTCTCAGACACTTTTGTTTTGCAGTTAAAGCATGTGATGATGGAGAGAACAAAAAAAAAACAAAAAAAAAGGTTGAACTTTCCAACTTGGCAAGAGTTAGAAGGCGTGAGGAGAACCTTGCCCCAGGATCTTATGCATCATCTTCTCTAGTGTTCAGTTCAGTGACATCGCCCCGGGCCAAAGCATCAGATCAGTAACATCTGCAAATCAATTCTAAAAGTAACCGTGGGCCAGTGAGAGAAGGTTCTAGTCTCCAGAAGAGTGTGGGAGAACAGCCTGCAGCGAACAGCGACCCTGGACCAGATCAGACACAAGCCTGGATTCAAACTACAGAACATCTACTTTACTGGAACTTTATTAGTAACCCTTAAACACCCAAAACTAGCTAGTCCTCCAAACACTTTTAATCCTGTTGATCTGATGAAACCAAACAATATTTGTAAATCGTTTACAATCTAACATCATAGTTGTTTTCATATTTAATTTTTGCAGTTTATGTGGATTCATTATGTTTGTGTTTGAGTGACTGGGAATTTAGACTTTGATCTGATAATTCACATTTTTTATCTCATAATTTTGCCTTTTCATCTCATATTTTAGATTTTTTTATCTCTTAAAGGTCAAAGGTCAAGGTGACAGTGAAGGTCAACAGTTCAAACACATCAGTGGTGATATCTCAGAATTTAGACCAGATAGTATCAGCTGTTTTTTTTTCATTCACTTCATCTGACCTTCTGACCTCAGATGAGATAACACCCATAGGCTCCATGACGTCACGTAAAGACGTCACATGACGTCAAGCCAGTGGTATATTTGGTAAATGTTTGACCTTTACAGATTTGCGCTGCTTCACGGAGGTGTGTGCTCTCAGAGTATTCATTTTACAGAATAGTTTGCTCATTTTCGTTCATTTTACTAAATATTTTGTTAATTTTACTGAATATTTTGCTCATTTTTCTTCATTTTACAGAATTTTTCAATTAATAATAAACTGACAAAATAATTAGCAACATGAACAAAGTGAGACACAAATGGAATAAAATTTAAGAAAAATAATAAAATAAAAAGCAAAATGTAGAAAAATTTAATTTACAAAGATTAAAAACATTTTAAAAAATTGGAATTGAAATTTGGTCCCAGCAATTTTTCTTTTTTTTTCTTTTTCTAACTCAGTTTCCTTTTAACGTCTGTTCCATCAACATAAACTGTGAAGAAAAAAGGGTTGATTTTTTTCTGAATATTGACACTAAACCATCCATTCAGGAGGCATCAGTTAATAATCAGCTCCTCATCATCATCTCTGCAGAAGACGGATAATGATGGAATGGTTTCCATGGTGACGGAAGAAGGAAACATCTAAACCATGCAGGACACTGACCCCCCCAGGACTGGAGTTTAACACCTCTGATCTACATTATCAACTGATGAAATATCTGAAAATACATGTTTAAATCATACAATAAATGGTGATAAATTCCTAAATAAGAATTTCCACTGTGGATATAAAGAGGAACATGAGTTTACATGGACGTCATGGTGTGAGTGACAGATGTTGATGACTTTTACTGCAGATAATGACATTATTCATCACTGTGACTTTAATGCAGCCTGTCATAGACGCTGGCTTTATTTCACTGCTATCACTTGACTATTGTTGTTTTTCTCTGGGTTTATATCCTATTCCTTTTCATTTAGTTTTATGTAGCAGGTACCAGATGTTTTTTACCCAGACTGGAAAATCAACTTTTACTTAACATGCACCTGCAGCGTGTTAAAAAAACCCTTAAACTCACTTCATTTTTTCTCCCTGAGGACATTTTTCTATCTGTAACTATCACATTTAGCTTCCAGCTGCTCTTGTTTTACATGATTCCTTTTGTTTTAGATTTCCATGACTGTAATTATTCTTCATTCTACAGGGTTTTTCTTCTGTGGTGAAGATTAGTTTTTGGGCTTTAGTGAGCGTATGCTAGAACCACATCCTCTGACTTTTCCCTGATGTGAAATCGACGGCAGCTCTGCTTCTGCATGTTGATGATTCCAACCACAAAGCAGCTATTGTTCCAAACTGCTAACACTCACAAACACCACTGGTTTTTAACATTGACCTTCAAATTGTGCAAATATGAACAGAAAAATGTAAACGAATGGTACTTTTGACCATTGACATGTTTGACACCTGTGGGTTCAAAGGTCATGAATGACATCATCATCATGACCAGAGTTATTTACAATTTCAGAATTCTAAATTAGGGACAAAGTCATATATTAAAGAGATTATCTGGAGGAAAAATCACTTTAGTTCATTTTGTAGATGATTGGGAGTGCATACATATAGTTGACATAAAAATCACACCATTTGGAAGATCATGGAGAAATTTCAATTTTGCTGTTTTGAGCCAAATTGTGTTAACATGGAAGTGATTAGGGCATGTAAAATGAACAAAAATGACTGGAGTATTCAGTAAAATGAACAAAAATGAGCATAATATTCAGTAAAATAAACCGAAATGACCAATATATTCAGTAAAATAAACAAAAAATGACCAAAATATTCAGTAAAATAAACAAAAATAACCTATACTCATCAAGTAATATTCTAGCTGCCTGTGTTGTTGTGAGGACGGCTGGACGTTAATGAGTATATGTGTGTTTACACGTGTGTGTGTGTGAATAACGGTCGTCCCCACTGTGTCCAACAGAAGTGTGTGAAGTGGACTGCGGTAACCACGGTGTGTGTTACGGCGGCCTGTGTCGTTGTGAGGACGGTTGGACGGGCAGCGTGTGCGACCAGAAGGCGTGTCACCCGCTGTGCAGCAAGAACGGCGTCTGTAAGGAGGGGAAAGTGTGAGTGTGACCAGGGATGGACCGGAGAGCACTGTAATATAGGTCAGTTTAACACACACACACACACACACACACACACATACACACACACACATACACCCGGGGGGGAGTTCTTTGTGATTGTGAGCAGAAAATGTTAAAAAAAAAAAAAAAGTGAATGTTTTTTCTTTGACAACAAAACACCTGTGGAGGTTACATCCAACCGGCTCATGTGGCGGCCATTTTGAAAATAAGGTTTTGGGGTAAAAGGCAAAAGGAGGCATCGTTTGACATTTACCCCAGTTTTATCCCAGTTTTACCCCAGTTTTATCCCAGTTTTACCCCAGTTTTACCCCAGTTTTATCCCAGTTTTACCCCAGTTTTACCCCAGTTTTTATCCCAGTTTTACCCAGTTTTACCCCAGTTTTATCCCAGTTTTACCCCAGTTTTATCCCAGTTTTACCCCAGTTTTAACCCCAGTTTTATCCCAGTTTTGTCCCAGTTTTACCCCAGTTTTACCCCAGGTTTATCCCAGTTTTGTCCCAGTTTTACCCCAGTTTTACCCCAGTTTTACCCCAGTTTTACCCCAGTTTTATCCCAGTTTTACCCTAGTTTTATCCCAGTTTTACCCCAGTTTTACCCCAGTTTTACCCCAGTTTTATCCCAGTTTTACCCCAGTTTTATCCCAGTTTTACCCCAGTTTTACCCCAGTTTTACCCCAGTTTTATCCCAGTTTTACCCCAGTTTTACCCCCAGTTTTATCCCAGTTTTACCCCAGTTTTACCCCAGTTTTACCCCAGTTTTATCCCAGTTTTACCCCAGTTTTACCCCAGTTTTATCCCAGTTTTGTCCCATTATCCACTCTACCAATAGAATAGAATAGAATAGTTTCATTGACTCTTGTCTCCACCATAAAATTATCAATAATGATCAATAAAAAGATCAACCAAGTCAGACTTTTAATTTAGAAATGACAATAACTGCAGCCAATGCTTTATTTAATTTAAGTGTCCAGGCAGAACCAGGTGAAGCAGTGACAATGTCAAACATTTAACAGTCACATCAATTTATGCCATGTTTTAATAAATAAATAAATAATAACATGTCCACATGTTGGGGGTGGAGGCGTGTGTCCTCAGTCTATTCATAATGAACACGTCCTCTGACGGTACAGATGTTGTCACACACATGTACACACTCACCAACTTCACCAGGTGGAGGTTTTTTTTTTTTTTTTACTTGTTCATGTTTCTTGTGTTTGTGGCGTTTTTTTTTGTCCCTGACGACGACACTGACAGTCACTACCTTGTTCTGTCCAAATGAAACACAAGTAATGAAGTTTTAGAAATTAGTGTTCGAGATTTGAGCGTGACACAAAAATCATACATATATATTTATATATTTATATACATACATAGAGTCATACCTTAACTTCACAGCTACTGAATAATCCAAGTTACGAAAAAAGTTTACGTCATTTTTTCGTCTCTGAATAAGAAAGAAAATTCTATTTATGAAACAAAACCCTCGAGACATAAATACAATACTGTACGTATCATCCCATTGGGTCGGAGGGAGTTACCCATGATGCTTTTGTTGACCTTTGACCCTCATTCATCACAGAGTTACTGTTGTTTGGTGACTTTTTTCCCAGTGTGTTTATTTAAACTTTATTACAGAACATATTTATTATTCATCATGAGCCCAAAGGAAGTGATTCTGGTGCGAATGAAAAGAAGAAGCGACTGCGTTATTAATAGAAGTGAAACAGGAGATGAAAAAAAAAGAAGAGGAGCCATCATTCCATCAGCACCAATAAAAGACATGATGGACACATTAACGATAAAGATGTTAACGGTGTAAAAATGTTTGAATTCAGGTTCTACATCCTTTAGCTCTACACTGGGTCAGAGCAGGAAATATGATCAGAATACCTATAAATAATAATAATGATGATGATTAAAAATGTAGATTTTAATATAAAAAAAAGGACCAAAAACATTTTAAAAAGGAAAAAAAGAAGGAAAATTATTATTTAAAAAAAAAACCTGCTGATTTCAGTGTAAAAAAAATTAAATAAATAAATCATATGTTGAGAAAAATAAATAAATAAAGAGGGGGGGTCAAAACTGCAGATTTTAATGTAAAATAATCATAAAATATATTAGCATTTAAAATAATGATCAAGAAGAAAGAATAAAAAACAATAAAAAGTGCAGATTTAAAAAGTAATTGTGTAAAAAGTAAAAAAGAAAACAATATATTATTTTTTTTTAAAAAGTAAATGTATTTTTTTAAATAATGAAAACTGCAGACTTTAATACAAAAAAACAAAAGTTAAATTACATAAAAATCTTTATATGAACAAAAACCTCAATAAATATGATTCTGCCTGTTACTAAATGTTTATGTTATGTTTATTTTGAATGAATATATATATATATATATATATATATATATATATATATATATATATATATATAAACTGTGTTTTTAATATAATAACCTTAAACTTTCATTCGAGCAGCAACATATGAATTGTTTTCAGTGAAAATATCAAATACAGACCATAATATTAGAGTAAATGGTGTGAAGGCACTTCAGAAAGGTCATAAATAGATAAACACTTCAGAAAGGTCATAAATAGATAAAACATTCTGTGAAACTGATGGAGTTTGATGAAAGGCAGTTAATGGAGAGACTTTATGTTCAATTAATTCATTATTTGACAAAAAAAAGTCACATTTTCTCCATGTTTCTCTGGTTTTAATATAAATAACCTTCAACTTCAGTTTGAGCATTTATGAAAAGCTGCATGATGAGTGAATTAAGTATATTAAAAATAACTGATTTTACTTTAAAAAAAAAGCCAAATACAGAGAATAATATTAGAATAAATGCTGATAAATCACTTCAGAAAGGTCATGAACAAAACAAGTGTCAGTAAAACTGATGGAGTTTAATGAAAGACACTTTATATTCACTTATTTATATATTTTACTGAAAAAAACACATTTAAATTAACCTTCAACTTCAATGTGAAGGTTTATGAACGGCTACACGATCACTGAATGAAATATATTAAAATAACTGATTTATAGTTTTAAAAAAAAGCCAAATATAGAGAATAATATTAGAATAAATGTTGATAAATCAGTTTAAAAATGAAGAAATCTTTCTGTAAAACTGATGGAGTTTAATGAAAGACACTTTATATTCAGTTAATTTGACATATTTGACTTTCCTCATGATCAGTGGAAATAAATATTAATTCTGTCAAAACTAACGCATTAACTCGGATTAATCTGGAAAGTTTTTATGCAATTCAATAGTTGAAACAGTTGAATAAATCTGTTAATTGCATCTCTCTCTCCCTCTCTCTCTCCTCTCTCCTCTCTCCCCTCTCCTCTCTCTCTCTCTCCTCTCTCTCTCCCTCTATCTCTCTCCTCTCTCTCTCTCCTCTCTCTCCCTCTATCTCTCTCCTCTCTCTCTCTCTCCTCTCTCCCTCTCCTCTCTCTCTCTCTTCCTCTCTCTCTCCCTCTATCTCTCTCCTCTCTCCCTCCTCTCTCTCTCTCTCCTCTCTCCCTCTCCTCTCTCTCTCTCTCTCCTCCTCTCTCTCTCTCCTCTCTCTCTCTCCTCTCCCTCTATGTCTCTCCTCTCCCTCTCTCCCCTCTCTCTCTCTCTCCCTCTATCTCTCTCCTCTCTCTCTCCTCTCTCTCTCCTCTCTCTCTCTCCCTCTATGTCTCTCCTCTCCCTCTCTCTCCCTCTCTCTCTCTCTCTGCCTTAAACTTTTTACACATAATATAAGAAGTGAGGACATGGGACAGACGTGTGGACAGTCCAGTTTTAGAGCCGTGGGTCCAAATGCAGACAAATGTTCAGTTACATTTAACAGAAAACTCTTTGCTAACGTTAGCCTGTGTTTTGTTGGAGTTAAAACTCGTCAGTGAACATTATGTTAGAGAAAAGTGACAAACACGACATAATATTAGGATAAATGTTGAAATCTGGTTTTAAAACTGATGATGATGTTTAATAAAAAAACACTTTATAGTCAGTTAATGACACGTTTGACTTAAAAAGTCACATTTTATTCACTTTTTTGTCATTATCAGAAATAAATATAAATTCAGTTAAAATTTATGCATTAACTCAGATTCATGTGAAAAGTTTTATTTGAATTCAATAGAACAGTTATTTTCAATTGTTTTGTTGAAGGTGTTGAATGAATCTGTTACTTATGTGTGTATATATATATATATATATATATACACACACACGTGTTTTCTATTTCTATATTTTATTTAACTTGTTAGTGTGTTTCCCTGTATTTTAGAAGATTATTTGAATGTGTTTTGGATTTTTCATCATTTCTTTTATGTTAGTTTATGTTTGTGTGAGTTTTATTTTGATTTTTTCTCCACATTTTGTTTTTCTTTGGTGTTTTTTTTTTATGTATTTTAGAAGAATTTTTGAATATGTTTTGGATTTTTCATCACTTTTTTGTGTTTCTTAGCATATTTTGTAAGAAATTTGAGGAAATCCCCCAAATATAATATACATATAATGTAGTAAATCCATGAAAAATGACAAATATTAGAATAAATGTTGATAGATTACATTAAAAGCAGAGAAAATGTGTTCAGTGAAGTTCTGGGTTACTGTAGGAAACTGCAGAACTAACTTTTAATTGAATGAAAGACACTTTATATTCAGTTATTTATATATTTGACTAAAAAAAACGTCACGTTTTCTTCATGTTTCTCTGGTTTTGATAGAAATAACCTTCAACTTCAATTGAGCGTTTATGAAAAGCTCCATGATTAGTGAATTAAATATATTAAAATAACAGATTTTTACTTAAAAAGCTAAATACAAAGAATAATATTAAAGTAAATGTTGATAAGTTACATTAAAACTAGAGAAAATGTGTTTCGTGAAGTTCTGGGTGAACTGTAGGAAACATGTTTTGTGTATTTTATTACGTTTTTTTGTGTTTTGTTTCTGTATTTTAGAGTTTTTGAATATGTTTTGGATTTTTCATCAGATTGTGTGTGTGTGTGTGTGTGTGTATATGTGTATGCGTGTATGTGTGTGTATATGTGTGTGTATGTGTGTGTGTGTATGTGTGTATGTGTGTGTATATGTGTGTGTATGTATGTGCGTGTGTGTGTGTGTGTATGTATGTGTGTATGTGTGTGTATGTGTGTGTATATGTGTGTGTATGTATGTGTGTATGTGTGCATGTGTGTGTGTGTGTGTGTGTGTCTGCGTGTGTTTGTGTGTGTGTGTGTGTGTGTATATGTGTGTGTATATGTATATGTGTGTGTGTGTGTGTGTGTTAGACTTCTGCTTCATATTTATTCAGGTTTCTGTAAAAGGATAGTCTGTTTATTTAAATATTTTCATCTAATTTGACTTTTGTTTTCCATTCAAATGTTTAGTTTTTATTATTTATAGATAATTATGATCATATTTTACTGCTCTGGTTTAATTCTTCTGTTTATAGAACCTGAATTAAAGTCATTTTTACACCTTTAATCCTTAATATCTTCATCGTTCTTCATCTCACGGACCAGACTGGACCCTCGGGTGGTCCAGATTTGGCCCCCGGGCCTTATGTTTGACACTACTTGTGCATTAAAGACTTTTCTATCTTCCTTCCTTCTGTCTTTTCCTTCCTAAAGCTCACAACCCGGACATTAGAGTCAAAGGTACTGTATTCTTTTTTTCCTTCTTCATCCTCCTCCTCTTCCTCATGCGACACAAACTCTCATTTTTATTTTTCATTTCTTCGTTTTTTTTTCGCCACGTTTTTTTTTTTTTGTTTATTAAAAAGTATAATTTTTTTATTGTATGTATTTTTACTGTCAGCTGTAATAACATCAGCCGTCGTCGCTGTTTGGATCATTTTCAGAATTGTGACGTCTTTATTTAAATGAAAAATGACTTTATTCTGTTTTTATGTCTGGAGGGTGTTTGGGTTGTTTGTTGTTGTTGTGATTGTTTGTTTTTTGTTATTTTTTGTTTTTGATTTGTTGTTGGGTTTTTTTGTTGTTATTTTTTGTTGTTTTGATTTGTTGTTGTTTTTGGTTGTTGTTATTTTTTGTTGTTTTGATTTTTGTTCTTGTTGTTTATTGTTGTTTTAGGTTGTTTGGGAGTTTTTTTGTTAGTTTTTTCAGAAAAGACAAATAAAAACTAAATGTCCATGGAGGTGGGGAAGGATTTGTGTTTGAAGCTGGATTTAATGAGTTGAAAATGTTTAAATCAATCTCCCTTCTGTATTTTTTCCACTCGTTTTAGTTTGATTATATTTCTTCTTTTATATTTATTTATTTATTATCCTTCACACCTTCTCAACAAAATCCAATCCCATCTTTTTCAGTTTATCTTCATTTAATAATATCAGACGTGTTTCACTGCTTTTCTTTTCTTCTTTTTTTTGTTGTTTAATTAATTTTTCATGAATGTTTTTTTTTTTCTGTAACATTTTACATCACAGATCGATAATAAGGTGGTAATTTACATGTAATTTAATGTTAATAATGCCTTTATAAGCGCTTATTAAAAGTAATTTCCAAACAGTTTCTAGTTAATTGTCATGCAAACAGTTTTCATAAATGTGTAAATGTGTCTGGTCATTTTAATGGTAATAATTATTAGAGTGAATAGTTAATGTTAAACCTGTCGTTTCTATTAAATAACTGCACTTGTTCAGTGTAGTTCCACACACATCACATGTGTTTTACCATCTGAATACTGTAGTGATTAGATTTGGTCTCTTTAAGAGACCAAATCTAATCACTACAGTATTCAGATGGTAAAACACATGTGATGTGTGTGGAACTACACTGAACAAGTGCAGTTATTTAATAGAAACGACAGGTTTAACATTAACTATTCACTCTAATAATTATTACCATTAAAATGACCAGACACATTTACACATTTATGAAAACTGTTTGCATGACAATTAACTAGAAACTGTTTGGAAATTACTTTTAATAAGCGCTTATAAAGGCATTATTAACATTAAATTACCATGTCAAAATTACCACCTTATTATGATCTGTGATGTAAAGTGTTATCCTATGGCTGCACCGAATGCAAATGTATGCGTGTACGCAAACGTAAACACCCGAGTCTGGACGCTGGATGAACACAAAAACATAGATGAACCAAAAGTGTCCCACCAGTTCAGTCTGTCCTGAATGTCCCAAGGCACCACTAGATGTCCTGAAAAATTCAGGACGAGTCACGAAAATTAAACTCATAGCAAATAATGACTTGGTATCGCCAGGTGACCATTTTAAACCATCCCTACTGCCTGACTGCTGCTGAGGCTGCTGCCTGACTGCTGCTGAGGCTGCTGCCTGACTGCTGCTGAGGCTGCTGCCTGACTGCTGCTGAGGCAGCTTCCTGACTGCTGCTGAGGCAGCTTCCTGACTGCTGCTGAGGCAGCTTCCTGACTGCTGCTGAGGCAGCTTCCTGACTGCTGCTGAGGCTGCTTCCACAGCCTCAAATGTTTCAAATGTCTGTGTTCAGCCCCAGCTACAATGGATCTATTTTGTATCCTTGTCACATTCTAGTTCTATTCAATTGTTACAGTTAGAGCGAACAATAACTGATATGACTCGTAGGAGAACGCAAGTTAACATGAGGGTGAGGACGAGAGTCGACCACAGCACTGAAAGCTCAGCAGCACCAGCAGTCATGAAATGGAACTTTGCAACATCTACATCTGATTTAAATGATGTGATCATATAACCAAAACAATCTTATATTTTATTTTATAATATATATATATATATATATATATATATATATATATATATATATATAAATTTCTCTTTTCCACGATCAACAATGTTATTTACATTTTTTTACATTTTTAGGCCTATGTTTTTTGCTGTGGCAGTATTTGATTAATATTGATTAGTTCTAATATATTAATGAAGGTTTGAAGACATTTTAAGCACAGCTTCATTATTTTCCTATTGTGTTATTGTTCAACTTCTACACATTCAACAATGTTACGTTTGTTTCAAGGGAACATTTGTGTGTATTACGCACTTGTGTTAATGATTGATTAATAGATAGATAGATTGATAGCCTACTTGAATAACATTCATCCAACCCCCCCATCCCAAATTTCAGCTGACCTCATCTGGTCACCCTACTCAGATCAGTTGGACTGTTGCTCTGGTCGTCCCAGATATGTGGGACGACCAGACGCTGTCTCTTTTGGGTTCACCCAATCCAGCAGGACTTCCGGGAACGCTAGTCTGGACGACGTCCACTATCAACAATATTTGAGGCTCAGTTTTTCTTTCTTTCCTTCTGGGTCGGTCCCAGCGTCATACGTCGTTCTGTTACGACGTTGGCAGCATCTCATCACTGATTGGCTTTCGTGGCCCAGCGTCACTTGAATTTACCTGAAAAGTTCAATATTTTCAACTCCAGTGTTTGAGCGCCGCAACCACGCCTCCAAGGCGCCGCCCAGGGCGAATCTGCGTCCAATCGTCTCTCCGTTGCTTTTGTACATAATCTGGACGCATGAATGTGAAGCTTGGCGTTGGGTGTGGCCGTACCATGACTGTTTTTTCTGACCTGGTTTTCCTTTTTAAACATTTTGCCTCTTCATGCTTCTCTTCAGCTTCAGAGACTGAATCCTGAACGACGTGTTTGACACACATTCTAACCACATGTTAGAGTGAAAAAAAAGTAGAAACGCATCCTTTTTTTTTGCAAGACCCACAATTAACATTTAGAAGCTTCAGTGCACTAGTGAACAGGGTGAGAACCGGGTCAAAGTCTACGTTTCTAGCATTTAACTAATTCAGTTAGAACAACCACAGAACATTCACCATATGTGTGAAGGAAGTGGGAACAGGCTGGAAAAATAAACCAAACTAACACAGTATGAACTTAACCCTGGGTCAGTTTGATCCAGTTCAAGTGTTAAATATCCAAAAGATGTCTACAACAAAAATAAATTCTAACAAATGCTGCTTAACATTTTATTAACTATTCTATCAATGTTCAGTTCAATAATGTTCCTTAACTTTAACAGGAATTAGTTCAATTAGAAGAACTCTCATTTCTCAACAACACTCATTTTTATTTAAATAAACATATAAAGCTATACTAAAAAAAGTTACATAGATGTTAAAATGTGTTGGAAATCTTTTAAAACACAAATGTAAAAATGTAAAAAAAAAAAAAAAAGAAAGTTAAAAACACATGCAGATGTTAAAATGTGTTTTTTTTTTTAATGTTTATAATATGTATAATTTAAACTAGTTTTAAGCCTGACTGGAACAAAACAACAACAGTAATAAAAGAAATATAATGATAAATAAGTAAATAATATGAGTCAAATATGCATTTGGAAAAAATGTAGTTTAGTTTTTTAATTTAATTTACATAGTTTAGTTTGAATATACATGAAAACTAAATAATCCTATTTATTTATAGACTTTTTAAAATAAACACAGAATGATAGAACGAAATGTCACTTTACAAATTCATTAAACTCCTCCAATATAAATATATATATATATATATATATATGAAGTGTATATTATAACATATATAATAAGGGTGATTAAAACTCCACAGACTTTATATATACATATATATATATGTGTATTTCCAAAACATACATTTGTTTAAATTTTATTTCTTTAAATATTTTATTTAAGTTTTGTTTCTCCTACTGTCTTCCAGCTCCTCCTCTTCCTCCTACTCTTGCTCCTCCTCTTCCTCCTGGTGTCATTTTATACCTTCCTCATCACTCACAGTATATTTAGCAGTTGCTGCTTTTGTTTGAATTTCTGTTTTTTCCCTAATTTTCCTCCCTCTCTCCCTCCTGCCCTCTCCTATTCACAGGATATAAAGGTAATTCAGACCAAAGACTCAGACTGCACTAAAGATTTTTAATATTATATATATATATATATATATATATATATATATATATATATACAATCATTTCACACTATTTTATTCTTTTGTCATTTTATTCCATTTGCTTTTGTTCCAGTTTCCTGTCCTTCTGTCTGTCTTTACTCCTCTGTCCTTCTGTCTTTATCAAAGCTCAGTGTGTCCACGTATTTATATATTTATTATAATTTTTTTCTTTAACTATTATTTATTAGTTTTTTCTTTTATTATTATTATTAGTGTTTATTTGTATTTATTGTTATTTTCCACTTATTGTTGTTTCATTACTTCTGTCTCTGATTCAGTCGCACAAACAAATACGAGTTGTTGACACGACACGATTGTTGTTGATGATGCACACGCACACACACACACACACACACACACACACACACACACTGTCCGTTTCTGTGTCTTGCATCCAGAAGCCTGATATAAATGTTTGTTAATGGAGCCAGCTGTCTCCTCCTCCCTCTCCCCCTCCTCCTCCTCCTCCTCCTCCTCCTCCTCTTCAGCTGGGCTGTGCTTGGTTAAGATTTTCACTTTTCTTTAACTCAGATTCACTGTCTGTTCTGTGACAGAGGAATGTTCAGTCCAAACACAGAGTATAGTTTTAGGAGGACAAACTAAAGACAAACTGTCCTCACTATAGGACAAACTAAAGACAAACTGTCCTCACTATAGGAGAACAAACTAAAGACAAACTGTCCTCACTATAGGACAAACTAAAGACAAACTGTCCTCACTATAGGACAAACTAAAGACAAACTGTCCTCACTATAGGACAAACTAAAGACAAACTGTCCTCACTATAGGAGGACAAACTAAAGACAAACTGTCCTCGCTATAGGACAGACTAAAGACAAACTGTCCTTGCTGTAGGAGGACAGACTGAAGATAAACTGTCCTCACTATAGGAGGACAGACTAAAGACAAACTGTCCTTGCTGTAGGACAGACTAAAGACAAACTGTCCTTGCTGTAGAAGGAGAGACTGAAGACAAACTGTCCTCACTGTAGGAGGACAGATAAACCCTAAACTAAATCTAAAGTGTCCTCCCTATACTCTGTGAGCTGTGTATATGTCCACTGTTACCTGTTGTGTTTTCACATGGATTTGAACTTTGAACCAAAGGAATTAAACAAAGAAAACACTGATTAAAAACCAGGGCTGTCAATCAAACTGAATGTATGGGCCTTACTCACCTGGAACATTCTAAAGACGTTGAGGGGTACACTACACTAGTTACAAACAACACTTTCCAGACAGAAATAGCTCCTCACTGCTGCGTCCTGAAATGTCCGTCCCCAAAGAATAAAAAATGGTAGCGTGGACAGACCTTCCATGGGTGTGAACGGATCAAAAACATAAAGAGGATCCTGGTCCATGTTTCACTGTAAGATAAGGATAATTATGTCCACTGTAATGGACACACATTAAGCTTAGCTTACCAGACTAGCATCAATGACGAATAGCGCTAACAGCATCTAATCAACCTAATGTCACCATGAAATAAGAAAATATGAATGTGTAATGACATAACACTACATATATATGATATTTCATAGGGCTGGGACGATTTGCTTTTATGCTGCTGCGATTCTTTTCTGATTTTTTGGGTGCTGATTCAATTTAAATTGTGATTCTTTCGATTTTTGGCTTGTTTTTTAAACAGTGGACCACATGAACAAGCTGAATGATGCTGCCTACAGATCATATCAGGAGCCATATTTCCCCCAAAAATGCACATCATATGTGAGGCAGTTGAGAAGAGTTTACAACTATCTGTCCACATGTCCACCTCTGCTCTTCCCTTCAAAGCTAAAAGTCCTAAATATGTCCACACTTTTGACTTACAATGTGATGGTGGGGGTTTTGGGGTTCCCTTCAAGTTAGGAACAGATATATAAGTCATGGCCTGGCTTTCGCTGACCCTCGTGTGTTTCCACTCAGCTCTGTTAAACCACTGTAGACATTCTGTTGTCTACGGCCAAATGGTGGACGGACCAATCAGGATAACTGGGCGTGATGTTAACAGTTATGACATAAGGAAGACTCTCCACACAGTAGCTAGCATGGAGGAGACTGAACTGGGCTACAATTCTGGCGTTTCAACTGTGTTGTGTAAACTAGTCCATATTGATTCTTTAAAAGATGAACAAATTTGAAAGAATTTATTGGTGGCAAGGATGTTATGGCTCCTCTCGTTACATGCTGCTTTACATGTGATTAGCTGAAGTAGTACGTCATTCAAAATGACAAGCACCTGGCTTCTCCAATCAGGGTGCATGATTTTGATTGACAACCCCGCCTTAACAAAGAGAAGCTAATGGTGCTTTAGCAGATGGAAGATGTGAGCAGACATGCAAAGCATCTATACATCTGGTGTGAGTCAGGTTAATAACATCATAGATAGTGGAAAGAAAACATTTTGCTCTCTGCTGGAGACAAGTAGGAATTGTTTTTCCCACTCGGAATGATTTTTGAACAAAAAAATTGATTAAAAAAATCGTAAAACAAAAAAATCCCAATACATATGTGAATCCATTTTTTCTCCCAGCCCTATTTCCAAATTATTTTTGAAATAGTTAGTGTTGTGGTTAGCTGCCCATGGCTGTCAGTACAGATGATATGCTAGCGCTGCCATTAGCCTACTCAAAGTGTAGCCTTCAACCCAGTAACTGTAGCCTTTCAGCAAGACTGGAATACTGTAGTCCATTTTTCAATATCCATCGTTAACTCCAGAGAGATCAGTGGTCCAAACTGTGGCCTGTGGGCCAAACTGCTGGCATGTTGCCAACCCAAACGTTGACTGAAGTTAATGATTGACAATATACGGAAGTGTTTAACTTCTGTACCCCTCAAGCATTGAAATGGCCCCCAGGTGAACAAGGCGAATTAATGAATGAATGAATTTATGAATTTATTAATTATGAATTTATTATTAGTAGTAACTTGACCACAAATGTTAAAGCAGAACGACTGTTAGTGTCTCTGCTAATACTACATTTGGACACAACAGCATTTTCACTGCTTGTATTAGCAGATATTTTTTTTGATTAATTGAAGGGATATATATTTAACTTCCAATTCAACATAAAATATGTTGAATTAAGCAGAAAATGTGTGGATCATTAATCACGATGAATTGTAGTGAATCCACGTGAACCCTTTCAATAATGTGACTAAAGCAGTGCTTGTTTGACAGCCTTCATTAAAACACGTTTAATTGTATTTATTCTGCTTAGGCTAAAATTGAATTTTTTTCCCACTATTCTTTTATCCTCTGGTCTTCCATCAACAATAACAATCCACTTTCTTTCCTTTTATTTTTATTTATTTTGACTTTTTTTACAGAAAAACAACAAATCTATATTTATTATTCTTTTTATTCCTTTTCTTGGGTTGCTGTTTTTGGCAGTAGGAAATGTTGGCAGTTCATGTGAAAGTACAAGCAGTGCCTTTCACCAGAAGGCTGTCTGTCTGTCTATATGTCTGTCTATCCTTCTGTCTTTCAGTCCATTTGTTGGAGCAAGCTGCAGCTGCATTTCTAAACTTTCTAAATACACGTCAGAATTTAACCTGCGCTGACTTTCTGAAGGATGGGGTTTCTGAGCTGAAGCACTTAACATTTATCATTATTATTATTATCATTATTATTATTATTATTATTATTATTATTATTATTATTACATGCCAGGCACAGGGGAATATTGTTTGTCATATTTATTATGACATACAAAATGCTTAGCGGCCCACACTGCTGTAAATAGACCAAAAATGTTGACGCTAAAACGTGCGGACTGGTCTCAAAGATGTGTTATTTATTTGACATTATGATGCACGGATTTTATATAAAATGCGAAAAACCAGTCAAAAATCTCCATCCGTAATGAATTGGGCCATGTTTACACGGCTATAACTCCCAAACGATGCTTCGGAGCGTTTTACTGTAAATAGGAAAAATTCTTCAGATTGACCCAGAGATTACACGTGTGGTCTCATAATTCTTCCTTCCTTGACTCCAGGAATCTGACAAGGTTACATTTCCTTCAGGAAATGGAATGAAGTCTAGTTGTTATTATTATGTTTAATAAAGTGTGACTGTTTTGAACATTTGCTAAACATCAGTCCAGTCCAGTGGCTTCAAAAGGTCATTTAGAAGTTGATTAAAATTACAAATGCATGATCAATAAATGATCAATAGACCTGATAGATCCATGATCACAACAACAATCGTCCTCTAGACTAGACGTTCCTGACGTGTGTCGTCTTTCAGTTGTAAAAATTTTCCCTCAAGTTTTGGTTGTGTTCTCGATGCTTTGGAAACTTTTCCTAGATATTTGTTTGACTCCCAGCGTCATCAGGGTATTGATTATTGATTGGCCTTCTGTCCTCTGTCAGCGCTCCAGTGCAGAACAATCACATCCCTTCAGAACTTCCCGTTGGTTAAAGCGTGTTCGTCGCCCTGACAACCAGCGCTGCCCTGGTCCCGCCCACTCACACAGCGCTGCCCTGGTCCCGCCCACTCATGCCACTCTAACACGTCTGTGTGTGTGTGTTTGTTTGTTTTTTGGCCGTGCCCAGAGGGATGTCCAGGACTGTGCAACAACAACGGCCGCTGTACCCTGGAGGCCAGCGGGTGGCACTGCATCTGCCAATCAGGATGGAGAGGGGCTGGATGTCATGTCGCCATGGAGACGCTGTGTACTGACAGCAAGGACAATGAAGGAGGTGTGTGTGTTTAGTAACGAACAGATAATGAACAGATGATGCTGCTGGAACCAAAGACATGAAGAGAATTAGTACCATGGTAGTGCCATGTTAGTACGATAGTACCACGCAGAGGAGGAAGTAACCATGTAGAAGTACTTCCTTTATTTTACGTAAGCGTATTTTTAACTCATACGGACGAAGTTTGTGATGATTTATTGACATCACTCTTTGTCCGTCCACAATTCACAAAAATCTCTTCTCCTCCCTAATTTGGTAACATTTCAATTCTGATTGATTCATTCGATAGATCTAAGCCAGGGGTCTGTAACCCTGGTACTGGAGCGCCACTGTCCTCCATGTTTTAGATGTTTCCCTCTTTCAGCACACCTGACGGCCATTATCAGTCTTCTGCAGATTGATGATAGGTCGATCATTTGGATCGGGGTTGGTAGAGGGATAGAGCACAGTGGTACTGTAGGACCAGGGTTACTGACCCCTGACCTAAGCACTGGACACAAAAATTATCATTTTGTTGAAATTTGCCTTTGTAAACAATTTGTTTATTTTTCCAGTCTGTCACTAAAATCACTTCTCTTCCCTCAGTTCTCAACAGATTTCATTTCCCATTGATTCACTGAGTTCAGTTTCAACCAGATCAAAGAAAGTAATTGTTTCAATATTAGTTTGTACCGTATCATTTAACATCTTTAACCACAGTAATTACCCAGTTACCTACCTTATTTCAGTCAGATGTTACCCCAGAACAGCTTTGGGGGTTTCCTATACCATTCACACTGTTTTAAAAACACACACACAGCGGGATTGATTTTATCATCTATTGAATGACTCGACTCCCTTTTGTTGATAACAAGACATCACAGCTGTGGTCTGGATCAGCACAGGGACATTGGACCTATGTTTTTGTGGACAGTGTGGTGTGCGTCTTAGCGGCCGCTGCCTTAAACTTTTTACACTTTATGTACCGTGACCATATGCCTGGACATACAGCTCTAAAACTGGACTGTCTGGACGTCTGTCACACGTCCTTACTTTTTACATTTTCTAATGAAATGTAAAAATGAGAGGATGTTTGGGACTTGATCTATTTCTGTGGTGGATTGTTCTGTCCTGTAAAAACCCTATGAGACCACGTTGTCATGATTTGAGATCTATAAATAAAATTGGATTGAATCATTTCTACTTTTTATGTCACGATTTTGACGAAAAGTGAGGATGTGTGACAGACGTGTGGACAGCCCAGTTTTAGAGCCGGGGGGCCCAGACAAAATGTGGACATATGGTCACCCTACTGATGTTGTGCAGTTAGTGTTAGTGTGTCTTGTCAGTGGACATTGTTACGTTGCAGTGAAATACCAGTTGCTCATTGCTGGACAGACGTCGGTCTGTGTTGTTCCTCCGCTGACAATGTGATGACATCATCAAGACCAGTCACCGTCCCTCCTTCATCCTGCGTCGTGTCTCTGTCTCCTCATCCTCGTCTCTTCATCCCATCTGTCCCATGTCTCCGTCCTTCCACTTCTTAGTCCACGTCCTAGTCCGTCCACATCAGTCTTCTATAACAGTTGTTGTGTTTTCAGATGGACTGGCCGACTGTATGGATCCTGACTGTTGTTTGCAGCCGTCCTGTCAGAACCAGCAGTACTGCAGAGGGTCACCTGACCCAATGGAGGTGCTCAGCCAATCACCATCCTCACTGGCTCCCCAGCAGGTGAGGCTCCGCCCTCCCTTATCACATTTTTATTCCTGTTTAATATAGAATAAATGTTTATTCCACTTCCTGTTGAACATTTAATTTCAGTTGAAAATGACTACTGTCAGGTGTTTAGTTCTGACCCCCCCCCCTGCCTGCTAAACATGCACGTACCCCCCCACACATGTCTCTCCCCCCACCCCACCCCACCCCACCCCACCCCACCCCCCACATGTCCTCAGGCGGCCCGGTCTTTCTACCAGAGAATCCACTTCCTGGTTGGTCCTGAATCCACTCATGTGATCAGTGGAGAAAGTCCATTCAACAGAAGGTGAGTTTATTTCTGCCAGCAGGATGAAGACATGTTTTTATAACAATAATGAAGACCACAGCTGTCAAACATAAGGCCTGTGGGCCAAATCTGGCCCACTAAAGGCTCCAATCTGTGACGAGACACTCAGCTTATGAGACGAGATTTTAAGAAAACTAAATTACAAATTATCATTTACTCTCTTGCCATTCATCATTTCTGCCAGGAACCCAAAATTCTTTGAAAGTGGTGGGGGTGTGGTGGGGACATTCTCTTTAAAGGTCTCCGTGTGTTAGTGATAAAGAATAAAAACTAATGAAATGTCTCCACATGTGTTAGTGATAAGGAATAAAAACTAATGAAATGTCCCCACATGTGTTAATGATAAAGAATAAAAACTAATCAAATGTCCCCACATGTGTTAATGATAAAGAATAAGAACTAATGAAATGTCCCCACATGTGTTAATGACAAAGAATAAAAACTAATGAAATGTCCCCACATGTGTTAATGATAAAGAATAAAAACTAATGAAATGTCCCCACATGTGTTAATGATAAAGAATAAAAACTAATCAAATGTCCCCACATGTGTTAGTGACAAAGAATAAAAACTAATCAAATGTCCCCACATGTGTTAATGATAAAGAATAAAAACTAATGAAATGTCCCCACATGTGTTAATGATAAAGAATAAAAACTAATGAAATGTCCCCACATGTGTTAGTGATAAAGGAGGGGTGGGGGCTCCATTTATTCCAGATAATATTTCATATATAAATGTTGTCGGCTGTCGTTCACAGTGACCTTTGACCCTTTGTCCCTCTGCAGCTTGGTGTCAATCATTCGAGGACAGGTGTTAACAGCTGATGGAACGCCACTGATCGGAGTCAATGTGACCTTTGTTCATTTTCCTGAACACGGACACACCGTGACACGGAAGGATGGCATGTAAGTAGGCTTTTACATCTGACCCCTATGACCCTATTAGACCTGGAGTCTGGACCCACATACACAGCTCACAGGTAGAATTGAAAATACAGTGTGTTTAATGAAGGACAGCTACAATACACTGGTAATCTGTCTGAAGAGGACAAAGGACAGAGTGGACAGAGGACAGACAGAACTAACTGTCTGTCTGTCATTCCATATTAATATTAACAGACCTAATAATAAACAATATACATGTCACAGCAGAAAAACAATAATTACAGAATAAAATATTCATAGAATTTAACTAACTTTTTCTTCAATGGCACAAGTCACATGATAAACAGCTGGTTCAGTAAAACAAAGACACACACACACACACACACACACACACACACGGGTCCTCTTCAGCTCCACTTCCAATCTCAAACACATCAGTTGAACGTGTGCAGTAGGAAACACACAACTCTTTTAAAATGCATTGAATTTGTGACGATGGAATCACTGCATCTGCACTAAAAACACACACACACACACACACACACACACACACACAGACTCAGCAGCAGATAACTATATAATCATATGCACACATACAGTCCAGGTGTAAATCCGTCCACAGCCTCATAAAAGTGAATTTAAATGTGGGAAAGTGAGCGTAGACGCTGCACGCCCCGCTTACTTTATCCCTGCACCAGCTTTAAAGGTGTCATTCCACTGAAAAACACTTTTCCCCTTTTGGAATCTGATGGGTCACCCCAACTTGGCAACACATGCTGGTGGTGTGTCTCCTCCACTGATGGATTTACTATCATTCATAGAAAACAACAGAGGAACCAGACACTCAGAAAAAGTCTGTCCACTACACGTCACCAGGACATTAGCGTCACCCATGTGGGGTTAAGCCCCTCCCCCATTAAAGTGAATCTGAAGTAGCATTAGCATCTACAAGAAAAGACGACGCCACAGTAGCTGCTGCACAAACTGGGAAAAAAATGGTGGATCAAACTGGTTCATGTGGTCTCTGTGAAAATAAAAGACTCTGCAAGTTTTCAAAACAAGCAATGGCACGAAACCTAGCTGGATGTTACTCTGGGATGGTAAACACACACAGAGCCAGAGGGGAGGGGGGAGTGTTCCTTCACACATTCTGAGCCAATCAGAGACGCCTCATCACCACATCATGGACATGTATGAGGAAGTAGAAGTAAACTCTGTTGTTCCACCTCCAGCCATTTTTCTACCTTCTAAAAGCAGCTGGAAACAAAACAATCTGGACATTATTTTAAATAGAACCAACACACAATGAATTCAATAACAATGAAGAACAACAATATTCATGAAATAACCATGGAATAACACCTTTAATAGATTAGTGATTAAACATGTAAATTAGTGTTGTTTTAATGAAGGAAACTATTTTTGTAATAATTTATTTAGTAATTTTTGTTAATAAATACCTTTAGTGTTTTCATTTTATCGAATATTTTGTTCATTTTACTGAATATTTAGCAAATTTTTGCTCATTTTACAAAATATTTTGGCAATTTTTTCCATTTACTGAATATTTAGTTTATTTTACTGAATATTTTAGCCATTTTTTGTTCATTTTACTTAATATTTTGGTCATTTCTGTTAATTTTACTGACTATTTAAGCCATTTTTGTTCATTTTATTGATTATATTGGTGATGTTTGTTTTTGGAAAGTGAATATGGATGCCCAACGCCCGGGCTGACTTTCCAGCTCCCTGCACCAGCTTTAATAGATTAGTGCTCACTCATGTCAATTTTAATGAAGGAAACATTTATGTAGTGTGCTTTAAACATCCAGGACATGTGCAGTAGCAGCTCATTAGTTACTTACACCTGTCCTCGTTCACTCGTACAGGTTCGACCTTCTGGCCAACGGTGGAGCCTCCCTTACGCTGAGCTTTGAGCGCGCTCCCTTCCTCACCCAGTACAGGACGGTGTGGGTGCCGTGGAATGTCTTCTACGTCATGGACACGCTGGTCATGAAGAAAGTGAGTGGTGTCTGACGCCATGTTTATAGTCTTAAACTGTTGTCATGTGATTCAAATGAAAGAACAAAACAAGTGGTGCCAGGGACAACAAAGCCCGCCCCCTCACAAATGTTTTAGCTCTTACTGGACATTTCCCTTCTAAAATGTCACACTAAGGGTTTGACCTTTCACGGTCACTCAAGGTCATAGGTCATAATACCTTTTTAGAGCCTACATGTAGTTTCCTATCTATTATCTACTACTATCTACTATTTTCAACAATAGTAACCGAGTACATATCACCACTATGTTTGGAGTTACCACCATTTAAAGTCAGGTGACCTTGATTTTCAATATTTTGGCCATTTTTCTTCATTTTACTGAATATTTTACTCATTTCCGTTCATTTTATTGTTTATTTTGGTTATGTTTGTTAATTTTACTAAATATTTTGATAATTTTTGTATATTTTAAATAGTTGAAAAGTCAGATCTAAAATTTGATTTTGACCTTTCACAGTCACTCAAGGTCAAAGGTCATGATACCATTTAAAGCCCATGCCAGGTTTCCTATCTGTCAATAATAGTAACTAAGTATTGACTCAACATCTATACACACAAGATGCAGAATTAAAATACCAGCATTTTACTTCTCATTGTCAGTCTTTAAGATAAGTCGTTCAAAAGTTAGATCTAAATTTCGATTTTGACCTTTACTGTGACCTTTGACCTACATTCTTGAAATTTGTCCTTCAAGGTTCTGATGTCAACGCACATCAACAGTGTTAGCAAAAAGAAGCCAAATGCTAAACTGGGTAAAACAGGAAGGAAAAGGACATTCATGACCTCTGACCTATCTCTGATCAATGTGAAAACACATTTTTGGTGTTTTGACCTTTGACCAACGTTCACAAATAGTAAATGGAATCTCTTCTGGACCTCCTTACACCTTTACTGACAGTGTAATAGAAACTAGTCCAGTGTTTTCTGTGTAAAAAGCAGACTAACAAATAAAACAGCCAAAACCATCAGCCCTCTGTGGGGTCAAGGGTCAAATAAAGGGTTAATTATTTCCTGTTGTATTTTCAGGAGGAGAACGACATTCCCAGCTGTGACCTAAGCGGCTTCATCAGACCTAACCCTGTCATTGTAGCGTCTCCTCTGTCCACCTTCCACAGAGCGTCCACAGAGGACGGACCCATCATTCCTGAAACTCAGGTAAGGAAGCGCAGTTGATTATTATCACTAACCACCACTTTGACACCAGAAAATGGTCCGTTACCTTGGCAACACTTTTCCTCATCACTTATATAGAGTATAGTGCTAGCGTATTTACGCTAGCTCCTCCTAGCATCAGTAAATCTAATGTTCTATCGTAGTAGTCTAGTTTCACTCAATGTAACTTTTGATTAGATTTCCCTGAAACTGGTCGACCAATCACAGTGAAGTATAGAGACAGAGGGCGGGCCTAACAAAGTGACGCTGCGATGATTGGTGAACAAACAAGCGTGAACAACCATAGACAAAGAACAACAGGTGTAGATTTCCTTTTGTCAAAGATGAGTGAAGAATGTGAGAAAATGTCAACAATCTTTAAATTATTTTTACAGAAGCGACAACAGTCGTTCAGCTCCATAATCCACCATTTTGTTTAGTCATTCCTAACTTTCTCCAGACTCCTCCGTCAACTTTCCGGCGCTCTAACTACATCATCCTAAAGATTACACTGATTGGTTGTAGTACCGTCCTATTGCATACAGAGGATTTGAAAGACAACCTTTTAGCCCCGCCTCCCCTGACTATGAAGCACCACTAGACCCATACATGGAATGAATAGAGATAGCACTGCTAGGCTAGGCTAGGCTAGGCTAGGCTAGGCTACCATGGGACCAGGTCCTTTTTCATAGAGGAAACGCCCCAAAGCCAGTAGAATCTACTAGAAACGATACTAATGAAAACACAGCTTTATATTTAACCCTCATGGGGAACTGACTTTTGGTCCCCATGATGTCAAAGGTCAACATGACATGACTGTGTAAACAGATTAATGTCCCCATGAAGACTGGAATACAAACAGGCACTCACAGCCCCACCCTGTCCTATCTCTAATTATCTTTAACTGTAATAACATGTTTTTGTTGTAGACTGTGTCTGTTTTTATTGTCTCATTGCACAGAACTTCACTATGTATATATATATATATATATATATATATATATATATATATATATATATATATATATATATATATATATATATATATATAATTATTTTTTTTTTATTTTTTATTTTTTTTAAATGGAGGCAGCCTGTGCATGAAAAGGCATTTACTGTCAGTAGTGGCGTTCGTGTGCAGCAGCAGTAGAGTCCATTAGAGCTCAGTGCAGAGTAAAGGTCAGTGTTAAAGTGAATGTAATGAACATTAAACGCCTCCTAATGAAAAGCCAATGGAGCTGCTGAAAAATACAACACAGGAAGTGTCTGTATTCATCATTCCTTAAAGACTACTGCTTCTTGTCCTTTTTCTTCTGCTTCATAATCATTAAACTGACTAAAATTGACCAAAAATAATCATTAAAATGAACAAAAATTATCTGAATGATCAGTAGTAGTATAATATTCTATAAGTTAGAATGCAGAAGTGTTTCCATATAGACCAGCGTCATCTCCATATAGACTCACCTGTGAGTGTCCCCATTAAAACACACCTTCCTGCCCTTCACCTGTGAGTGTCCCCGTTAAAACACACCTTCCTGTCCTTCACCTGTGAGTGTCCCCATTGAAACACACCTTCTTGCCCTTCACCTGTGAGTGTCCTCGTTAAAACACACCTTCCTGTCCTTCACCTGTGAGTGTCCCCATTAAAACACACGTTCCTACCCTTCACCTGTGAGTGTCCCCATTAAAACACACCTTCCTACCCTTCACCTGTGAGTGTCCCCATTAAAACACACCTTCCTACCCTTCACCTGTGAGTGTCCCCGTTAAAACACACCTTCCTACCCTTCACCTGTGAGTGTCCCCGTTAAAACACACCTTACTGCCCTTCACCTGTGAGTGTCCCCGTTAAAACACACCTTCCTGCCCTTCTCCTGTGAGTGTCCCCTTTAAAACACATCTTCCTGCCCTTCTCCTGTGAGTGTCCCCGTTAAAACACACCTTCCTACCCTTCACCTGTGAGTGTCCCCGTTAAAACACACCTTCCTACCCTTCACCTGTGAGTGTCCCCGTTAAAACACACCTTACTGCCCTTCACCTGTGAGTGTCCCCGTTAAAACACACCTTCCTGCCCTTCTCCTGTGAGTGTCCCCGTTAAAACACATCTTCCTGCCCTTCACCTGTGAGTGTCCCCGTTAAAACACACCTTCCTGCCCTTCTCCTGTGAGTGTCCCCTTTAAAACACAACTTCCTGCCCTTCTCCTGTGAGTGTCCCCATTAAAACACAACTTCCTGCCCTTCACCTGGGAGTGTCCCCGTTAAAACACACCTTCCTGTCCTTCACCTGTGAGTGTCCCCATTGAAACACACCTTCTTGCCCTTCACCTGTGAGTGTCCTCGTTAAAACACACCTTCCTGTCCTTCACCTGTGAGTGTCCCCATTAAAACACACGTTCCTACCCTTCACCTGTGAGTGTCCCCATTAAAACACACCTTCCTACCCTTCACCTGTGAGTGTCCCCATTAAAACACACCTTCCTACCCTTCACCTGTGAGTGTCCCCGTTAAAACACACCTTCCTACCCTTCACCTGTGAGTGTCCCCGTTAAAACACACCTTACTGCCCTTCACCTGTGAGTGTCCCCGTTAAAACACACCTTCCTGCCCTTCTCCTGTGAGTGTCCCCTTTAAAACACATCTTCCTGCCCTTCTCCTGTGAGTGTCCCCGTTAAAACACACCTTCCTACCCTTCACCTGTGAGTGTCCCCGTTAAAACACACCTTCCTACCCTTCACCTGTGAGTGTCCCCGTTAAAACACACCTTACTGCCCTTCACCTGTGAGTGTCCCCGTTAAAACACACCTTCCTGCCCTTCTCCTGTGAGTGTCCCCGTTAAAACATATCTTCCTGCCCTTCACCTGTGAGTGTCCCCGTTAAAACACACCTTCCTGCCCTTCTCCTGTGAGTGTCCCCTTTAAAACACAACTTCCTGCCCTTCTCCTGTGAGTGTCCCCATTAAAACACAACTTCCTGCCCTTCACCTGGGAGTGTCTCCATGAAAACACTCCTTCCTACCCTTCTCCTGTGAGTGTCCCCATTAAAACACACCTTCCTGTCCTTCACCTGTGAGTGTCCCCTTTAAAACACACCTTCTTGCCCTTCACCTGGGAGTGTCCCCGTTAAAACACACCTTTCTGCCCTTCACCTGGGAGTGTCCCCATTAAAACGCATATTGAAAGCACTTGTCCAAGACAAATGGAAGATTTCCCTTTTAAAGAACACAACCTTCATGTTTCCACCACTGCAGCTGGGATTTCAAATCACTGATACAAAAGTGCAAGTCACCACGACAACAACAGCGTTAGATCGCAAACCTTCTGCGATTAAAAAAAAAACAAAAAAAAAACAGTTATATGACCACAGGTGTTTTTCTCATTTCTATCCAAATATCTCATCACATTTAAAAACAAAAAGTCACAGTGAGTTAAAGAGAAAGTGTTCAGTCAGATATAAATGACTATTTAAACACTTCACATTAAGGTCGCAAATAACGACATAAAAGTAGTCTAATCGGTACTTGTACTTTTACCAGAGTATTTTTCATATCAGTAGGTGTACTTGTACTGCGGTACAGAATGTGTGTACTTGTACTGCGGTACAGAATGTGTGTACTTGTACTGCGGTACAGAATGTGTGTACTTGTACTGCGGTACAGAATGTGTGTACTTGTAGCAGCTGTGTTTAACCCATACTCATGTGTGTGTGTTCAGGTGTTACAGGAGGAGACGTCCATACCTGGCAGTGATCTAAACCTGGTCTACCTGAGCTCCAGAGCTGCTGGATATAAACCTGTTCTAAAGGTCACCATGACCCAGTCCACCATCCCCTTCAACCTGATGAAGGTCTGGACCACACACGAGAGGGAGATGCCTTGGCTGAGTCTGCGCTCTCCCACTGTTTTTTTTCAGTGAAAATCAGATGTTTTCTAATATTTAATCTATTAATCCTGTAGTTTTTCCTCAACTCTCACTTTAAAAATTGAGTTAAATTGTTAAAAAAAAAATTTTAAACTGAAAACTAAAGAAAAAGTGACTTTTTAAGCAAAGAAATAATAATAAATGTGTAAAATAACAATTACGTCTGTCATGTTTATGTGATAATAAATTTAAAAAATCTTATAATTTATGATTCAATGTTAAAAACATTATTGCATGTTTTTGTTTCCCATATTTAGTAAATATGAGTACATTTTTGTGTATATATCCAGGGGCGGAGCGTTTGCTTCACTGTAGTGGGCTCTTTATATACTAGGTCTAGTATAGGTCATGTTTCCAAAGATATAGTTTACCAAATAAACCCCTTTAACATTTCCACTGATGTTAAAATGTGAACATGATGGATTGTGTAAAAGCTGCTGTGGCGTGACCTCTGACCTTTGCTGCGGTTGTGGCTTCCTCAGGTTCACCTGATGGTGGCGGTGGTGGGCAGATTGTTCCAGAAGTGGTTTCCTGCTCAGCCAAACCTGTCCTACACCTTCATCTGGGACAAGACGGACGCTTATGGCCAGCGAGTCTACGGGCTGTCTGAGGCTGTGGGTGAGTACGACAATCACTGACCGATGCTAATGCTAATAAAACTAACAAAAGAGGATATATCCCACCTTATTTTTGTCTGACATGGTTCTATGGTCCAACTTTTGTCAATATGATTTGATGGAATGGTTGTTATGGTAGTACCAAGTTAATATTTGAACGTCATTTTCATGACAAAAGTCTGGTCATGGTCACAAGTTACTGAAATGAGGGAATTTGTGAAATGTCATAATTACGACCTTCTTGGCAATTTTTTTTTTTTTTGGCCCGGTGGCATGGACTAATATATATATCATTGACTAAACATAAATGAAGTGTCTCCATCCAGGTATATTTTCACCATATCGTGCAGTTATAAACTCAGTTAATGCCATTTTCTGATCATTTATCCACCCATTATTTATTAAAAGGAGAAAATGAAGCCATAAAGAGCCAGTTTTACTTTTCTTAATAGAATCATCACCATTTATTATTATTTTATCTGATTATTCATAGACAGTTTTGTTTCTTAATAAGATTTATCATCATTTATTGTCATTTTTCCACTGTAAGTCATGGCTTTTCTGTGTGATTCACTCATGTAGATTTTCATAAAAGCTCACAGTAAATTCAATAGTGGTTGGATTAAATGCGGAAAAAAAATAAAATTTCAACAAAATATACCGTAAGTGCCTCCTTCCACTGCCATTGGGTTTTTTCTTTATTGTTTAACATTTTCTTAAATCATTTTTCATCATATTTTCTCCTATTATGCCCTCTTTTTTGCATGTTTATGTAAAAATCTGTTATTTTCTCATATTTATCCTGTATTTATTTGACTGATCTGTTCTGTTTCACTGTTAAAGTTCAAGGATATTTGATCAGAAACAGAAAACTGGAGTATATTCACTCAAATATATCATTAACTGAACACGAATGCAGTGTCTCCATCCACTTGTCATTGATCGCAGTACGTTTTCACCACATTGTGCAGTTGTAAACTCAGTTAATGCTATTATCTGATCATTTATCCACTCATTTAGTAAAAGGAGAAAATGAAGTCATAAAGAGCCAGTTTTACTTTTCTTAATAGGATCATCACAATTTATTATACTATTATCTGCATTTACTGCTTTTTCACTGTAAAGTATATTTTTTTATATTTAAAGCTCAGAGTAAATGAAAGTTAAATCAAAACATAGAAAACGACGAACAAATTACTTTTATTATAACAGTTTATATCAGTAGATACTTATTAAATAAAATAATTTCAACATTAATGGAATAAAAGTACAGTATGTACAGACATTTCCTGCTTTAACTCAAAACACATTTGAATGTTTTTCTGTAACGAAGCAGCAGAAACATCCAAAACACACCACAACATTTAGGAGATAAAGGATTACAGCCTGAAATGTTTTTTTTTTTGACAGATTAAGGCCAAGTGACAGTGAATCTGGAAAATCATCACCTTTAAACGTCATATAGTGAAAATGTCAGCAAAATTTAGTTTATTTAGACTGAAACAGTAAGAGTTATAACAGAACTGCACTGGTTTTAGATGGGGTTTTTTTTGTTTATTTTCTAAAATAAGTCTAGAGGAGTCACTGATGTAGAAAACTCTGAAAACATTTAAACCAAATAAAATGTTAATACAGGGCTGTACATATGCACCGTAGTTCCATAGTGTGTGTGTGTGTGTATATATATATGTGTATATATATATATATATATATATATACACACACACACACTTAACTGCTGAAACTTTAGCAGTTCCAGTCACAAAACGAATAAAAATAAGCAAAAATCAACAAAAACTGACAAAAATGAATAATAATCCAACAAAAAAAATAAGACACTAATGGAACAAAAGTGAAAAAAACTAAAATAAAACAACATGTAGAAAAATAAACATAATAATCAACAAAATTAACAAACTCAACCCAAGTCATCAATAAAAACCAACAAAAACAATGAATAGACCAGATAATAATAATAATAATAATAATAATAATAATAATAATAATCCACAGTTTACAACATTCCACAGGTTACAGATAAATAACTTTATCAAGGTACAGACGACTCACCTTGGCTCAACTGGACAATTGTCGAGTCCTCCTCAGGAAAAATACAAAAATTTACCTCCAATGCTGTGATCGGCTAGAGGCGCTGGGGGCGGGGAGTGGCTTCCAGGAACAGCTGCCTTGGAGGCTTGGTTGGGGGTTCAAAACCCCGGGTACTGGAGGAACACTGTCCTGCATGTTTCAGATGTTTGTCTCCAACCACAGCTGATTCAGTAATAATCAGCTGATCGCCCAGCTGTACAGGTGTGTTCAAAGAGGGAAACATCGAAAACATGCAGGACAGTGTTCCTCCAAGACCAGGGTTTGGAAACACTGGTCTAAACATTAGCTGTGCAGTTGGCATCAGGGCTGTTAGTGTTAGCATTAGCATCATCGGCTCCAAACAGCTGCAGCCACAGTTCAAACTGCTTCAACAGAAATACTTTGACAGGGAAATGGCTGCGACCTAATGGGGACACTAACCCTTCTGACACCTTTATGAGGGACACGCTTCCCTGTGACTTACAGCTAACGCTAACCTAGCTTAATGGCTGCAACATAAAGAAGATTTACTGCCGTGCTTTGTAACACTCCTGAAAATCTTCTAAAAGCAGCAGCACAGCCTCAGGAACATTACAACTACACCCAACGTCTTATTTCTGTCGTTTCCCTGCACCGATGTGAAAAATATAAAATGACAAAGTGTGTGACGGCTTTAGAAGAGAGTTAAAGGAGTGACTTCTGCACATTTGACTTTACATTCAGCTCAATAAAATATTAACACAGTAAGTCATAAAACTTGTCACATTCACAACAGACTTCACACTATTTACATATATATATATATATATATATATATATATATATATATATACACACAGATTATTATAGTCACTAGTTTAATTCTGAATAGTAATTTTCAACTGGAGTTAAGTGTTTATGTGGTTCATCTGAAAGGAATGAACCTTTATTCTGAATTAAACAGGACTAATTTTTCTGTTGGTTTTGAATAAAATACTGAAGAAAATTATAAGACTTGTTCTTTTTGTTCATTGTTTTTTGAAAATGTTGAGCAAAAAGTGAAGAAAATCAATGAAAAATGAAAAAAATACTATAAAAACTATACAACGTTTCACAACGAACAAAAACAGCTAAAACGGAACAAAATCTTGAAAAAAAATTACAAATAAAAGCAATAAAATACTGGGGGGGTTGGACGTGGGACAACAGCCTGATGACCGTGTCAGTGTCATAAAAGGCTAGTGGGGGGGGGGGCTCAGACAGAAAATAAAAACCTGTAGAAACTGCACTATGAATGATTTAAAATCTGTGAGACATGGTGTGGGTTTATTTAGTCACAACCACGATTAATTGACTTTTAAACACTGTCACCCTTCTATCTGACCTCAGATCTGCTGTCGTGATCTGACCTCAGATCTGCTGTAGTGATCCGACCTCAGATCTGCTGTAGTGATCCGACCTCAGATCTGCTGTAGTGATCCGACCTCAGATCTGCTGTAGTGATCCGACCTCAGATCTGCTGTAGTGATCCGAC
Source organism: Siphamia tubifer (assembly GCA_020466265.1). Classification (NCBI taxonomy): domain Eukaryota; kingdom Metazoa; phylum Chordata; class Actinopteri; order Kurtiformes; family Apogonidae; genus Siphamia; species Siphamia tubifer. The sequence goes on from CM035783.1 coordinate 53,335,386, forward strand.
CTCAGATCTGCTGTAGTGATCCGACCTCAGATCTGCTGTAGTGATCTGACCTCAGATCTGCTGTAGTGATCTGACCTCAGATCTGCTGTAGTGATCCGACCTCAGATCTGCTGTAGTGATCCGACCTCAGATCTGCTGTAGTGATCCGACCTCAGATCTGCTGTAGTGATCTGACCTCAGATCTGCTGTAGTGATCTGACCTCAGATCTGCTGTAGTGATCTGACCTCAGATCTGCTGTAGTGATCTGACCTCAGATCTGCTGTGTCCTCAGTGTCCGTGGGCTTCGAGTACGAGTCGTGTCTGGACCTGATCCTGTGGGAGAAGAGAACAGCTGTTCTGCAGGGATACGAGCTGGACGCCTCCAACATGGGAGGATGGATGTTGGACAAACATCACATTCTGGACGTCCAGAACGGTAAGAACTGAAGACACTGGGACAAATGTACAACTAAAACAACAGATGACATCATGTGTTCTACCAAAAACTATAGATAAGCTACAGATATGGGGGGGTTCTGTCTGTATTTCTGTCACCAACAGCCGTTTCACACCTCATGCCAACATGTTCTAGAAGCTTCAGATGAATAAAACGTCACGTGTTAAATCTGACTCATGTGACTAAAGCTGATGAACTGGAGTTAAAGGGACAGTTCAGTGTTTTTCAGATGAATGTGTTTGTCATCAGTGTCTTTACTCTGGTGCACCCACACTGACTTACCCCCGACAGGGTCCTGTGAGCCCAGTTCGGGCCTGGTTTTGGTCAAAGCCAAAGTAGTCCCGGCAGGTTTCCTGGCATGGAATGAGTTGGAATGAGTGATTTATTTACATAACAAAACCATCACAGAATAAAAACCCACACCTCTTAATTGCTTGGAGCTACTTTCTCTCGATAGCGATCAATGTGCTAGCGTTGTCACTGCTAACAGCTGTGCACCTTATCAAACTACTTTCATCAGTCGTTGGACAGTGTTAGCGGCTGCTACGTGCAGGCGCACAGCTGTTAGCAGTGACAACGTTAGCATATTGATCGCAACCGTCCAGTTCTCCGTCTCCTTGTACATGCCAAATTTCAGAATGATCTGTCAAGATCTGGCGACGCTAGAGTGCAAACAGACAAATGCTACCGATCAAATCTCAATTTGCTCAAGTAACAAACGTACTCAAATTCAATAGCTCCTTAGCAGATCTTTTTCATTCAAATGGGGGAGTTCTGTCTTGGCGGAGGTTTGCACTCAGTTTTTCTAGTTACATTTGTTTTGTATATTTGATCTCATGTTTAACATGACAACTATTCATTGATTATTATATTAAAAATAAAGCATCACTTATAAAAATAAAAACAGAGAACATACGACATCCTCTGTAGGTTTTTTTTTTCTTTCGCTCTTGTTAATACTTTGTTTTGTTTGATCCAAATGTTTTATTTTCCTGTATTTCTTCTTCTTCTACTTCCTCTCTAGGGAGTTGATGCTAATGCAGATCATTTTATGTGGTTTGAAATACATTTGTCTGTGGAGAATAAAGTGTAGAACAAATATAAAAAGCCAGTGGAACAATCTGGAACATAATCTGGAACATAATCTATAAAAAGTCTGCTTTAATCTGTGATTTTAAAAATTTGAATAAAACTATTAGAATAATAAAATATAGATCATCTGCATAAGTGAACATTTAGTTATAATGTAGAAGAATAAAGAAAATAAGATTGTGTTGACATAAATTAATATAAATTATCATGGACAGGAGATATTTTCATAGTTATTAAATATTGTATTTGTAGTCAAGATAAAGTAAAATATAAATACAATACTGAAACAGATCTCAATCTTTACACATTTCTTAGCAGTGGTAATAGATCTGACACTAATACTGATTTTAGTATCAATATTATCGACATTAAGAGTGATACGCCCCAACCCTAAATTAAATAGATGAACATACTCCTGTTAACAATTTCGTTAAAATTATTCATGGTTTATGTGGAATTAGTTGTTTAATCTGATGGAATATGTTAGGTGGATTTGTTATAGATGTTAAAATTAGTGACATTTTATTCAAAATACAGTGGTACCTCAACTTACAAAATTAATTAGTTCCAGAAGTGGTTTTGTACCGTGAATTTTTTGTAGTCACATTTTACAAGTAAAAGGCCTGATTGGTTCCAAGGGCCCAAATACTAGCACCTAAACCCTTTAAAAATTCTAAAAGTATAGACATTTAGTGTGAAATATGTTTTAAAAGTATTAGAAAACAAACATTAAACCATTCAAATGAACCAAACATGTGGGTCATTTTCATAACATTGCGTTTGTTTTAATTGTCACTTTCACCTTCAACAGTGTTTGTTGACGGACGTTTGTTGAAATATTGATCCAAAGACGATTGTCTTTGACCAGTTTTCATAATTATCCTAAAATGCACAAGCCATATGTCGTCACAGTGGGCGATAGCACGACTCGTGAACATTTTTTGGGGATGTTCTTTTTTCCCCAGGAATTGGGAAAGTTGATGAAATGTGTCCAGCATGTCTTTTATTCATGCTGATGGAATGATGGCTGAAATAAAACGTCAAAATCATGACATAAGAATTTAAAATCATGACATAAAAAGTCAAAATTGTGAGATAAAGTTTAAATGATTGCCTCCTTTTTTATCATCTCCTGTTTCAGTTCTATTAATAACGCAGTCGCTTCTTCTTTTCATTCGCACCAGGAGTCACTTTCTTTGGGCTCATGATGAATAATGAATACATACTGTAATAAAGTTTAAATGAACACACTGGGAAAATCTCACCAAACAGTAACTGTGATGAATGAGGTTCAAAGGTCACCAAAAGCATCATGGGTAGTTCCCTCAGAGCCAATGGGATGATACGTACAGTACTGTTTTTACGTCTCAGGGGTTTCGGTTTCGTTTTGTAATTTTATTTTTTTTCCCATATTCAGAGACAAAGATTGACGAAAAGGTTTTTTGTAAATTGGATTATTGGTTAGCTGGGTCTTTGGTAAGTAGAGGTATGGGTTAAAATCTACTCAACCATAATGAGTGACAATTGTTACCTGACTTTTACTGAGTAAATTCTATAGGTTTGTTTTTACAGTGTAGTTTCCTCTCAGCTCTGGTGCAGACGACAGAAGCTGGACGTTTGTCAGCAGCTGCATCTTTCATCTATAAATAAATATAAAGATAAGACAGTCATTTAAATGTGATCCATGCAGAGTTAGAGCGTCCTGCAGCTGGTGTCTGCTTGTTAAAAACACACTACAGTCCTGATGTTTGTAGGATATTTTCCACTGCGTCCATTCTAATCAGCCGAGGGGACGCAGCACCACATACGTGTCCTTCCGCCGCCGCCACAGAGACGTCTCACAGGGACAAACACAGATTGTGTCGAGCTTCGCTGTCCCCTGGAGACATGAAATCACACCTACACTGGCCCGTATGAATATAGACAGAAAAGCCAAATTACACCTGCAAGTGTGTGACAAGGTGTTGAAAAGCCCAGAGGAGGGAAGAAAGAAAAGAATGAATAGTAATGTGATGGATGGGGTGACAGATAGAGGACAGTAGAGGGGGGGGGGGGGGTCTACACATGTATGTATGTATGTATTACAGCTGTCCAATCAGATTAATCACAGGGTTACTTTGGATTCATCTGGATCATTTTCCACAAAATACACAAAGAAAAGACAAAATACAAAGAGAGAAAGAGACAGCAAAGGCTCCTCTTATCTGCAAAGTTTTGAATGACTTTTTGTTTTAAAGTCCTTTTAATGGATCAAAATAATGTCCAATTTCCTCTTTAAATAGTTGAATTAGTGGTGGTCTCCCATTCCATTTTGATTTATGTATATGATATTTTCAAATAACAGATTCAATAGAGACATTACTATCTGATTGTTTTTGAAGATAAAACATAATGTCTTTAATATTTAGGCATGTACTGATTTTCATTTGATCTTTAAGTAAAGCTATATATATATATATATATATATATATATATATATATATAGACATACATACACGCACACACACACGCATTTTTCTGAAGTACAATTTTTTCATAGTTTGGGCAGGGGTGTGACTTATACTATTAACACATTATTTCATCTGCGAAGGAGATTACAGGATGGAGGCCTGTGAATCTGTACTTGCTACTGCTGTTCCTCTGAAAACACTCCAAACTGTACAGACGTTAGTTGTAATAAATGGTTATAAAGGCATTATTACAATGAATGACCGTAGAAATGTCCACATTAATGAAAGTTGTTTTCATGGCTATTACCTAGAAACCATAAAATGTTAACAAACTGTTATTTTAAAGGCTGCTCTACCCGTCCAGCTCCATACAGTATATATGTGTGAGAACTCATCAGTGGCGTCTTTTAACACAGCAGGGGGACGTCGATGGTTTTCCAGATCAGTCCATCCTGTCTCTCTCCAGTCCTGGTGGAGTGTGGACGGGCGATCAACAGAGGCGGAACCCCCGCTGAGTCAGCCTCTGCTGATCAATCTACACCTACTAATAGAGGGAAAAGAAGAAGAGAGAGAGACCCAGTAGAAGTGCAGTCACAGATCTAGTATTTTCCAGAGGTCGACAGTAAAATGTCATGACAGGATTAAAGTTCTTTTGAACAGGGTTAAATAAATAAAAAAAATATTGTTTTATTTTGGATCTAGTTTTTATTATTATGCAGAGGTTATTAAAAAAAAATTATCTGATTTTTGGTTAATTATTAAAGCTGCATTCCCACTCCATGGTATCAACTCCACTGTACTTTGATTCTACTCAGATACCAGGAAGTATTCTTTCAGAGCGTTTCCATTACAGATATTATCGTAGTTGGGTGTCATCATGAGGCGTCATCAAACTAACACTTATTTTTTCACCAGCTGCCAAAAACATAAATGTTTTAACTAGAATGTGATGTGATTATTGTGCAGATGATGTGATGAGCCCTATCAACAAATGGTTTATTTTAGACGTGGGGTTTTTTTTTCATATATAAGGCGCACTGGACTATAAGGCGTATTAAGTGAAGTCAAAATCATGATAAAAGTCCAAATTATCAAATTAAAAAGTCAAATTATTAGATAAAAGTACTAATTATTAAATAAAGAGTCAAAATCATGAGATAAAAAAGTAAAAAATTAGATAAAACTCAAAATGACATAAAAAGCCAAAATTATGATAGTAAAAAGTCAATATTGTGAGATAAAAAGTCAAAATGTAAAAATGTTAATGTACTCACACAACCTTGGGGGTGTACTCAATGAAAGGTGTGACGAGCCTGGAGAAAATGGCGGCTGCTCAAGACATGACAGTTTCAGTTGGAAGTAGAAGGAGCGTATGGAGCACGAGACCACTTCGCCACAACAGCATAGTGAGCACAACGGCGGTTACAGGTTCCCGGCAGGGTGGCGACAGTCACAGCAGGGTAACAACAGCAGGGCCCGAAGAAAGATACCTCGGTCCGCTGTGCATACGAATCTTTTATCTTTAGCTAATGTCCAACACAACTCTGTACTTTGCGTACACACGAGGTTAGCTTTAGCACATGCTAACGCGCTAACCACGATTAGCATTTTTACATTTTACTCAGTATAAAATATGCCGTTTTGAAATACAATTACGTTTCAGTACTCACATAACAGCGGGTAATTATATTCCAACACTCGACAACCAGACTCTGCATCCATCGATGTGTTTTTAACTGTTTAAATGACGTTTTTTTTCTGGAGGGGGGGTTATCTGTCTCATGTCTTCTCCTTTTGCTATTCAACAGCCAAGTGACAAGAAATGTCACAGAGGCAAAAAAAAAAAAAAAAGGTCCCGCCCATTTCTTACTAATTGGTTGCTTTAAGTACATTGTCCAATGAAATTGTAGAAAAGAAAAGATTAAAGTGAAAATACTGTTAAGTTGTACATGCAGTATTGTTTTAAACAACATTTTCTAAATAAATCAACCTTATTCAAATAAAATGGACAAAACATCTTGATCACATTTCACCCATTTATAAATTATAAATGAAATTATAAAGAATTTTTTTTAAACATAACTTATTTATTACAATGTGATATTTATTGTTATTTATTTGACTTATTTAATAACTATTTACTCAAAAGTCAATATCAATAGGTTTGTAAGTTCAGGAAAAAATGACTGGACTACACGAGTAATGGATTTCATCCTCCGTGCATGTGTGTGTATGTGTGTGTATGTGTGTGTATGTGTGTGTATATGTGTGTATGTGTGTGCATGTGTGTCTCAGAGGAATCACTTTGATCTAAATCTGAAAGATAATGTTGATGAAGATGAGCCGATGAAGCACACACACACACACACACACACACACACACACACACAGAGTAAATAAAGGTAAACAGTGCAGTACTAAAACATTTGGCTGAAGGTTTTTATGTGAATGAGAGAAAAAAAAAGGATGAACTCGTTCTTCAGAGTCTGAGATCAAAGAGGAACCTCCTGTGGAGAAGAGTGAATAATTTACACTGACGCCATCTTGAAAAACATCCTACACATCTGTCTGTCTGTCTAAATGTATCTGTCTGTCTGTCTGTCTCTCTCTCTCTCTCTCTCCCTCTATCTATCTATGTGTGTGTGTCTGTCTGTCTGTCTGTCTGTCAGACTTTTACTTCCCAGTCAGGTGACACCAGTTCTGCTTAGATTCCAGTTGTTCATTGTCTTCTTCTTTTGTTCCTGCAGGTATTCTGTACAAGGGCAATGGAGAGAACATTTTCATTTCCCATCAGCCACCTGTGATCAGCAGCATTATGGGTAAGAACACTTTAACCCCTGAATGGCTTGGTCGGTTGGTTGGTCGATAGGTTGTGAAAAATGGCCGCCAACCTTCTTCGTGTTGCAGGAAATGGCCGCCGCCGTAGCATCTCATGCCCCAGCTGTAACGGGCAGGCAGAGGGGAACAAGCTGCTAGCGCCACTAGCGCTAGCCTGCGGAGCCGACGGAAGCATCTTTGTGGGAGACTTCAACTACATCAGGAGGATCTTTCCCTCTGGGAACGTCACCAGCGTCATGGAGCTGAGGTGAGAGCAGGATGCAGGGCGCCATTTCCATGGAAACGCCACACACATGTCCTCACAGTGGACAGTAGACCTTTCTACTTCTGTAACACATGATTCTGATTCTGAACGTGACCTTTAACCTTCATCCTTCTGTAACACATGATTCTGATTCTGAACGTGACCTTTAACCTTCCTGCTTCTGTAACACATGATTCTGATTCTGAACCTGACCTTTAACCTTCCTCCTTCTGTAACACATGATTCTGATTCTGAACGTGACCTTTAACCTTCCTACTTCTGTAACACATGATTCTGATTCTGAACCTGACCTTTAACCTTCATCCTTCTGTAACACATGATTCTGATTCTGAACGTGACCTTTAACCTTTCTACTTCTGTAACACATGATTCCGATTCTGAACGTGACCTTTAACCTTTCTACTCATTCAACTGCTTTACTGAAGTAAAAAAAAAACAGAAATGTACAATTTCTCAAGTGGTTAAAATCAAAATGAGTAGATAATTATCACCGTATTAGTGATTAATGTAAACTGTTCGCCAAACACTTAATGTTAGCCAGACTGTCAACGTTAGCCAGACTGTTAACCCAAACTATTAATGTTAGCCAGACTGAGGCAGTAAGTTCATGTAAGGGTTAGGGCCCAGGGTCAGGGGTCAGGGTTAGGGTGAGGGTCATGGTTAGGGTCAGGGGTCAGGGTTAGGGTGAGGGTCACGGTCAGGGTTAGGGTGAGGGTCACGGTTAGGGTCAGGGTTAGGGGTCAGGGTTAGGGTGAGGGTCACAGTTAGGGTCAGGGTTAGGGGTCAGGGTTAGGGTCATGGTTAGGGGTCAGGGTTAGGGTGAGGGTCACAGTTAGGGTCATGGTTAGGGTCAGGGGTCAGGGTTAGGGTTAGGGTGAGGGTCACGGTTAGGGTCATGGTTAGGGTCAGGGTTAGGGTTAACATCTTTGTTTCCAACTTTGTCCTAACATTCTACTCTCTGTCTTTTCTTTCTTTGCTTGTGTGGAATTAAAGAAACAAAGATTTCAGACACAGGTAAGTGTGACTAATCCTTTTCACTCTTTAACCCTCCAACCTCTGACCTCCGACCTCTGACCTGTGACCTCTGACCTGTTTTTTAAAATTCAAACAGAACTGTTCTCTGAGGACGACTGTGTGTCTTTGACTTTCTGTTTCAGCTGGTGTTTAATTTTTCACATCATCATCATCATCATCATCATCATCATCATCATCATCATCATCATCAGTGTTTCACTTCCTCCTGTCGTGTCACCGCTCTCTCTCTCCTTCATTGTTTATTCTTCTTCTTCCTCCTCTTTTTCTTCCTCTTCCTCCTCTTCCTCTTCTTCCTCTCCTTCTTCTGATCTCTCCGTCCTCTTTTCTCTTTATTTTTTTCCCCTCCAGTAATTTTTAAATTTTTCTTCCTGCCTCCTGTTTTCTTCATCCCTCCTACACTCAGACACATCCAGCTCCTTCATCATCATCATCCTCTTCATCATCATCCTCCTCCCTTGTCTTTTTGTCTTTCCTGTCGTCCTTGTTTCTTTCTTTCTGTCACATCCTATAATATGTCCTGACATATTTACATGATCCAGTGGTCTTCACACGTCAGGCGTGTCCTGGGGGGAGTTTTTCTGCTTTCATTTACAGAACACACGCTCGCACACTCATCTTTAACAAAGTCTTTGTCTTCATGAAAATCCTCCCAAGTCCTCGTTGTTGTTGTTTGTTGTTGTTTAGTTTTTTTTTGCTTGACAAGATGACAAACGCTTCCTCCTTAAACGTGTCAAATTAACGGCAGAAGCAGACGCTGAATCATCAACATGTGGCCTTTTATTTTCAGACAGATGTGGAAACAGACTAACCACCTTCACACTGTGTTTTCACACTAAACCACTACTCAAACTGTTTACTGACTGAAAAATGGCCACGCTTTGGTAACACTTTACATCACAGTTCATTAATAAGTTGGTTATTATGAGGTAATTTTCAAGTCATGATAATAATTCCTCTATAACCATTTATTACACATAAAGGATTGCTAATAAGGTGATAATTCTGAGGTCATTTTCATGTCATTTCATGGTAATTATGCCTTTATAACCGCTTATTACATGTAATAAGATCATTAATAAGGTGGTAATTCTGTGGTCATTTTCATGTAATATCATGGCAATAATACCTTTATTACTGCTTATTACATGTAACAGATTGCTAATAAGGTGATAATTATGTGGTAATTTTCATGTCATTTCATGATAATAATGCCTTTATAACCACTTATTATACATAATGGATCATGAATAAGTTGATAATTGTTCAGTGATGCTCCAAAAAGGTAAAGGAGTTAAAGTTTCTCCAAAGTACAGATGTTATGAAGCTGCATTTGTAATTGTTGTGAATAATTATGTTTGTATTCTGCCTTTCGAACACTGAAGCATCTGAAACCCATGGAAACACCGTAACCACGGTAACCAATAATGGTTAACCAGTCTGTTCAACTTAGCTACTATATATCAACCTCGTAGACTTAGCTAGCAGTAGCATCTATCTTAGCACACAGTAAGCTAGCATGTTAAAGATAGGTGGAACAACAGGAACATTTCAGATAATTTCAGTATCTGGTAAAAAATGACATCATAATTACCACTGAATTAACACCTTATTAACAATCCATTATGCAAAGTGTTACTGATGTTTTTTTCCTGTGATTCCAGCTACATTCACCAGATTACGAAATATGAAAATACTAAAGTGCTGATGAATGAAAAATAAAAAATAATAACTTGGAAATAATAACTTAAAGGTGATAACAACAATATTCATATTAATAATGATATAAGGGAAAAAAATACTTTTTTATTACACTAAAATATAGACAAAAATGTGACTTTTTAATAATTTATAGGCATAATGTAATGGAGTTTTTTTTTAACATCAGCATTAGAGGAAAATGTGGAGTTGTTATTTTTTGAAGGTTTAGAAATAGAATCAGAATGAGTTTATTGTATTCCTACAATTATGATTCAATTGGAATTGCAATTTTATTTATGTGATATTATTTAATTTTGTTTCATTTTTTATCTTTTTTCAAAAAGATAAAATTTTGCATTTATATATCAATTTAAAAATATGCCTGCTTTTTTCAATTTTTTTTAAATATTTTTTTATTTTATATAATTATCATTTATTTATTTATTATATTTAAAAAAATTATTCAAATCAAATTTTTAGCTCTTATTGTTGGAAATGTGGAACACAAACCCAAATCACTTCTACAGATTTAATGACTTTTTTACACTTAGGAAATTCATCCCAGGGCCAGATCGGAGCCTTTGGTGGACCATATTTGGCCCCCGAGCCTCATGTTTGACACCGCTTGATTAATTTATAAGCCAAAAAGCCCAAAACCAATGGGATAAGTGTGAGTCCAGAGAAAAACACAGACTGTCTGTGAGTCACACAGTCTATATTTAACTGATTTAATTAATTAACAGCCTGTGATCATCTGCTGATTATCTCTGTGTGTGTGTGTGTGTGTGTGTGTGTGTGTGTGTGTGTGTGTGTGTGTGTGTGTGTATGTGTATTCCTCTTTTTATGGGGACATTGATATGTTTAAACAGTCACATCATGGGGACCTCTGACATTATGGGGACCAAAATTAAATATGAAAAAAGTTAAATATAAATAACATGTATAAAGTGAAACATGTATTTTTCAATGGTTTGAAGATGTGTTTACTTTAAAAAATATATCACATTTTTTATGTCTTTTTTTCAATTATTCTTTCATTTGTATTTATTATTTTGAAATATTCTTAATTTATTTTACTTTTATTTATTTATTTTTAAATTATTGCTTTTGTATTTATTCATTTTTATTAGTTTTTTTTTAATTTAAATAATTTTAATTTGTTATAATTATTTTATTTATTCATTTATTTTTTATTATTTTTATTGTATTTATTAATGAATTTTTACATTTTATTTTTTATTTAATTAATTTTAAAAATTCTAATTTTATTTTATTTTTTTTAAAAAGTTAACACTCACTGCCCAATCACTACTCGATTTACAAACTTGGTCCTCATGAGACATGTAAACAAGTATGCATGTGTGTGTGTGCGTGTGTGCGATGGATGTCACATGACAGTGTGACAGGCATCACTGTGAATGTGTCAGCGTCCAGTCAGAGCCCGTGGCGTCCGCATCGTTAGCATTAGCGACCTGTTAGCATACATAAAAGCACTCACCACACACACATTCATGTTCCAGAAAAATATACAAAAAGTAAATTTGACACATTGAAAAATAACAGCAGAACTCTAGTCTGACTTTATTGTACATGTTAGAGGAAATTATTATTATTATTATTATTATTTTTATTATTATTAGTTGATGAGTTGACCCATTGGAGGTGCAGAATGTCTGTAGTTACCATGGAAACATATTCTACATTCAGTAAATACAGTAAACACTGTGGTGGAAAAAAGGTTTTGTTAATGATAGACTGATAAATTGGGCTAAAAAAGAAAATTAAAGACAGCAAAAGGAAATAAAAAGGAAAGAAGTAAAACTAAAGAGAATAAAGGATTTTTGTTTTTTATGTCTTAAAATCAACAAACTGAAAACAATAAGAGGTGCTGTCATCATTTTTCCTGAGTGACTTTTTATTTATTTATTTATTTTTGGTGTATTGATAATTCCTCTCCTGCTGTTTTTATTTTTAATTCTACTGTAGTATAATCTAACTGTAACACAATCATTTCCTCCTGGAGTTGATAAAATGTCTGATTCTGATGTTTCTGAAAAAATATATAAATGTACTGAAAACAAATGGATCATTTCTGTGAAAAACATTCTGTGGTTTATATCAATATTTCTGTTTTAACAACATTTGTTCTCTGTCTGTCTGCCTGTCTGTCTGTCTGCCTCCCATAGCAACAACCCAGCTCACCGTTACTACTTGGCGACGGACCCGGTAACAGGTCAGCTGTACGTGTCAGACACCAACTCTCGGCGGATCTACCGTCCTAAGATGCTGAGCGGCGCCCGTGACCTCATTAGTGAGTCAGCTTTTGTCTTCAGTTCCATATATGCCTGATATTTGTCAATATATGATTAAATCCAGAGGGAGTTCTGGTCAATGTAGTGCCCTGGGCGAACACCCCTCATTTCATTTAGTGGAATTATAAATAATCATCTGTAAACATAGTGTCCTATATCTGATCAAGTACGTACTGAGCGTCCCTGAATAATCACTGTCAATGTTAACTTTAATTATTTATTTACTGTATTTTCCACACTATAAGGTGAACTGGATTATAAGGTGCATTAAGTGAAACTAAACAGTCACAATAACTCTCAACATGGAACAAAACACACTCTTATTTCAATAAATCAAACTTTAAAAGGGCAAATTATTAGATAAAACAGCAAAATTATCAAATAAAAAGTCTCACACTGAGAAAATGAAAGTCTTTTAAATGCGACTTATGTCTAGAAAATACTGTAGCTTAATATTCTAATTCTGTGGGACTTGGCGCCCCCAAGACATCTGGTGCCCTAGGCGACCGCCTAGTCTGCCTATGACTAATGCCGGCCCTGTTCAAATCATGTATGACAGTATATTAGATTATCTTAGTTTCATAATGGATAAACTGCAGCATTTCTTTCACAAAATAAAATAAACATTTTTATTTTCCTGTAAATTCAACACATGAACAGTGTAAAGCTAGTAAATGCTAACTACTGCTGCTATGCTAATGCTATGTTCCACTTCCACCTGTAACTCCATACTTTTCCGACCTTCAAACACGACTCACGGGTTTGTTTCCAGGAAGTCATGCGACTGTAAACTGCTTGAGCGCAAGGAATTATGGGAGTTAACTGCTAATGCATCCACTCATTTCTTTCCCAGGTCTGTTTGTTCAAGTAAATGGTTAATTTTCTCCAAATTTTATAAGTATTTGTTCACATTTCTACCACATTACAAGGTGTTTTTTTCTTTTTTCTCCATTTTCAATACTTTTGTCCTTTTTTAAAAAAAATTACATGTTTGTTCAGTTTGAACATGTTTTTAAACACTGAAAACATAATGAATTTTGTTCATTTTTCTGACATATTGTTAACTTTCTCTTCATGTTATTCATATTTGTTCACATTTCTACCACATTTCAAAGTTTTGGGTAATTTTTCTCATAATTTTTACTTTTTATCTCAGAATTTTCACTATTTATCTTTGTTCTTTTTGATCCATATTTTTCCTGAAAATGCTCCACATGTTGAGGTGATGAGCAGGTATTAAACAGTTTAGATCAGTAGATGGTGTTTTATGGGTGAAATAATTGCACTAATTGGAGGTAAAAGCAGTAATTAACTTATGTGTGTTCAGGTAATGGAGAAGTGGTGGCTGGAACTGGAGAACAGTGTCCTCCATTTGACGAAGCTCGATGTGGAGACGGAAGAAAAGCCACTGAGGCTCAGCTGCTCGGACCTAAAGGTATGAAGAAGGCATACACTACAGTACACTATACTACAGTACACTACACTACAGTACACTATACTACAGTACACTACACTACAGTACACTACAGTACAGTACACTACACTACAGTACACTACACTACAGTACACTACACTACAGTACACTACAGTACAGTACACTACACTACAGTACACTACACTACAGTACACTATACTACAGTACACTACAGTACAGTACACTACACTACAGTACACTACAGTACAGTACACTACACTACAGTACACTACACTACAGTACACTATACTACAGTACACTACACTACAGTACACTACACTACAGTACACTACACTACAGTACACTACACTACATTACACTACAGTACAGTACACTACACTACAGTACACTACACTACATTACACTACAGTACACTACACTACAGTACACTACACTACACTACAGTACACTACACTACAGTACACTACAGTACAGTACAATACAGTACACTACAGTACATTACACTACAGTACAATACAGTACACTACAGTACACTACACTACATTACACTACACTACACTACAGTACATTACACTACAGTACACTACAGTACATTACAGTACACTACACTACAGTACACTACATTACACTACAGTACACTACACTACAGTACACTACACTACAGTACACTACACTACAGTACACTACACTACATTACACTACAGTACAGTACACTACACTACAGTACACTACACTACAGTACACTATACTACAGTACACTACACTACAGTACACTACACTACAGTACACTACACTACATTACACTACAGTACACTACACTACAGTACACTACACTACAGTACACTACACTACAGTACACTACAGTACACTACAGTACATTACACTACAGTACAATACAGTACACTACAGTACACTACAGTACACTACACTACATTACACTACAGTACAGTACACTACAGTACACTACACTACACTACAGTACACTACACTACAGTACATTACACTACAGTACACTACAGTACATTACAGTACACTACACTACAGTACACTACAGTACATTACACTACAGTACACTACAGTACACTCTACTACAGTACATTACACTACAGTACACTACACTACAGTACACTACACTACATTACACTACAGTACACTACACTACAGTACACTACACTACAGTACACTACACTACAGTACACTACAGTACACTACAGTACATTACACTACAGTACAATACAGTACACTACAGTACACTACAGTACACTACAGTACATTACACTACAGTACAATACAGTACACTACAGTACACTACAGTACACTACACTACATTACACTACAGTACAGTACACTACAGTACACTACACTACACTACAGTACACTACACTACAGTACATTACACTACAGTACACTACAGTACATTACAGTACACTACACTACAGTACACTACAGTACACTACACTACAGTACATTACACTACAGTACACTACAGTACATTACAGTACACTACACTACAGTACACTACAGTACACTACACTACAGTGCACTACAGTACACTCTACTACAGTACATTACACTACAGTACACTACAGTACACTACACTACAGTACATTACACTACAGTACACTACAGTATATTAACGCAGTACTTGTCCTTAGATTCTTCCATTTGTTAAACAGGAATAAAAACTCTCATATAATCCAGACCAGTTCAGTAATAGGTTTGTTTTGTGTAAAGTTGTTGACAAATACATAAACTAGAAGGCCACTCAGAGTGACGTAACTTTGCAAATCATATGAAATCTGTGATGTCGTCCAATCAGCAACACATCGTTATCAGTTTCCCAGATGTAGACAACATGTTGAAAACAGCAAATCTCTGCTGTGACCTAGACGTGAAAATTCAATAAGTCGACTGAAATTCAGTCTGTTTCATGCTTGTATCAGTCTCCTTGTACATGTCAAATTTCAGAACGATCCATCAAGAATTGGCGACGCTAGTGAGAACAGAGGAAATGTGTACACACACACACACACACACACACTGTTAAACCAAAATAACTTTGCAAATGTTTGATTCGCGAAGTTAAAAACAATAAAGTAGAAAAGTGTAAACCCACATTTGTATTTATTTCCCACATTTGTGTTTCATTCCCACAGGGATCGCAGTGGATAAGAACGGTCTGATCTACTTTGTGGACGGGACTATGATCAGAAAAGTCGACCGCAATGGCATCATCTCCACCGTTCTGGGCAGCAACGACCTGACCTCTGCACGACCTTTGACCTGTGACACCAGCATGCACATCAGACAGGTAAGAAGCACAGAAGAATATAACTGGACTAGATCTGGTTTCCTTTACTGAGTTAGTGTAAAGACATAAAATATAATAAAATATAATAAAATAATAAAGAGATAACATCATTTAAAAATGACAGTAAAAAAACTAGACTGAACACTCCTATTATTTCTGACAAAGTTGACAATGATTAGCTGAGCAACGCTAGTTCCTGCTAGCATCAGTAAATCTAATGTGCTATCATAGTAGTCTAGTTTTGCTCAATGTAACTTTTGGTTAGATTTCCCTGAAACTGGTCGGCCAATCACGGTGAAGTATAAAGTCAGAGGGCGGGCTTAACAAAGTGACGCTGCAACGATTGGGAGAGAAACAACCGGAAACAACCATAGAAGAAGAACAACAACAGGTGTAGATTTACTTTTATCAAAGATTCAATTCAATTCAATTTTATTTATAAAGCCCCAAATCACAACAAAGTCATCTCACAGGGCTTTACATAAACACAGAAAAAAGATGAGTGACAAATGTGAGAAAATGTCAGCAATCTTTAGGGTTAGTGTTATGAATAGGGATAGCGCAGCTACGCTAGCATTTTTGTGCATTTTAGTGGATTTTTACTACATTTTACCCATTTTAGTAGTCTAGCAGTGCTAGCCTAGCCTAGCCTAGCAGTGCTAACCTAGCCTAGCCTAGCAGTGCTAACCTAGCCTAGCAGTGCTATCCCTATTCATTCCATGTATGGGTCTAGTGGTGCTTCATAGTCAGGGGAGGCGGGGCTAAAAGGTTGTCTTTCAAATCCTCTGTATGCAATAGGACGGTACTACAACCAATCAGTGTAATCTTTAGGATGACGTAGTTAGAGCGCCTGAAAGTTAACGGAGGAGTCTGGAGAAAGTTAGGAATGACTAAACAAAATGGTGGATTATGGAGCTGAACGACTGTTGTTGATTCTGTAAAAATAATTTAAAGATTGTTGACGTTTTCTCACATTCTTCACTCACCTGTGATAAAAGGAAATCTACACCTGTTGTTGTTCTTCTTCTATGGTTGTTTACACTTGTTTCTCTACCAATCATTACAGTGTTACTTTGTTAGACCCGCCCTCTGACTCTATACTTCACTGTGATTGGTCGACCAGTTTCAGGGAAAAAAAGTTACATTGGGTGAAACTAGACTACTACGATGGAAGATGAGATTTAGTGGTGCGAGGAGGAGCTAGTGTGGCTAGGCTAACTATATGGTCAATAGTTTCTTCAAACTCCCCACATACCCTGTATTCAGACTGTGTATTATTATTATTATTATTATTATTATTATTATTATTATTATTATTATTATTATTATTATTATTATTATTATTATTATTATTATTATTATTATCACCACAGAAAAATATTGGTGTAAAACTAAAGTCAGTGCACATCTGCAGTACAGAAGAGAAACTGTGACAGAAGTATGGTTCTAATCACACTAGTATTGATCTGATACTGATACTGTCTGTGATTTAGTCTAGAGTCTCACACTCTGCGATGTTTCTCTCTCTTTCTCTGTGTGTGTGATGTTTATATAAATCAGATAGTGTAGAATTATCTCGAACATCTGCTCTGCTCATCTAAAGATGCTGCAGATTTAATTGACTCTTCATCCACCACTGGTGTTTCAGATATGATCCAGTTAGAGTCAGCAGAATGACCATCATGCACCAAAAACACACATGAAGATATATATATATATATATATATATATATATATAAAAGTACTCGTCTGTACTCATGCATACTGCATTCACAAGAAATACTTCTACATATCATTAGTGTCGACAAAAATACTGCACGTTTAAACACATTAGCATAAACGTCTGCATGTCTGGAGGATAGCAACAACTGCATGTCCTCTGCAGAGGTGGATTTGTCAGCTTTGTGTGTATGCCTATCTTTATGGGGACATTGATATGTTTACACAGTCACACCATGTGGAGCTCTGACACTATGGGAACCAAAATTTAGGTCCCCAGGAGGGTTTAATAGTACTAGTAAAATAGAAATGATGTGTATATTTATGTATAAATAGAATTATTTTTTCTAGAAGTCCCCATAAAGTATGATGGAAACAGTTGTGAAGTCAAACATGTACTTTTCAAAGGTTTGAAGATGTGTTTACTATATATATATATATATATGTATATGTGATTTCTGCTCTGAGCAACTGAGCATCTGAACATCTGAGCATGCTCCACTCCACCATCTGTCACTAATATACACACTGGAGTGACCTTTGAAAAACTCCTATTTAGATAAAGACATTAGAGTTCTAAGCTTTGATAGATATGTTCTGTTTTTATTCCTGTTTAATCCAGAATAAATGTTAATTCCTCTTTAAGATGATCCATGTAAACAGTTAATTCCAGTTGAAAATGATAATTCAGAATAAACACTGTAATATTATTCCTGTCCTTCTGCACATGCTCCTGGTCTGGTCGCTATGACGACGCACATATTTGTGGTTGATGAAGCATGTATTTGTGTGATATCACTGAACTCTATGTTTTTTTTTGTTTTTTCCCAGTGTTAAATACAACAAATAAATAAAAACAGTGTCCTGTTATCGAGAACAAAAATGTACGAAGCTGCTTTAAAACACTGACCAAACACATGCAGGTGTTTAAAGTTAGGGTTAAGTTGACTTCTTTAACAGTGTTTCTGTGTATGACATGTGAATATTTGGTGTTTGTGCGTCCAGGTTCGGTTGGAGTGGCCCACAGACCTGTCAATCAACCCCATGGACAACTCCATCTATGTGTTGGACAATAACGTGGTTCTGCAGATCACTGAGAACAGACAGGTAAGTGCACTACACTCAATATTTAACCAGCAACACAAACCAATTCACCCAGTAAAGATTTTTAAGTCTAGATTTTCAACCTGTATTTAACAATAGAAAATAAAAACCAACACTCAGGAGTTTAAATATGTTTTTTTAAGGCGAGACACGACAAGTGAAAGAGGTCAAAGGTTAAAATAATAAATCATTAAACTTCCGTAGTTGATTATTTTCCATTTTCCATGAAAAAAAAAACAGTATTACAAAGTTTTGAAATGTGTGTTTAACCATAAAATATTTGGCCAGAAAAGAATTGAGTGTGTAAAGCAGTACACTTGATGGAACTAGACTTCCATCCATTTCCTGGAGGAAATGTAACCCGTGTGTTTGTCTCTTATCGGATCACTAGAGTTATAGCTGGTGAAAGGAAGAAATATCTGCTGTTCACGTCATATGTGAATCTGTTTGTCAGTGTTTGTGGACTGAGTCACTTCTATTAACATTCCTCCCAATTTCTGTGACTAAGGGACTTTCCCCGTTGCCATGGAAACTAGCCTGGAGTTACACACGCAGACACAGACAGAGAGCTGAGCCAGTCTGAATGTTAAACCATGCCTCTGAACTCCTGTGATTTTTGGTAGAACTGTAAATAATTAGTGAAACAAAGGTGATCATGAGTGACAGGAGGTTCTGAGGAACAAGTAGATATATTTATATAAGTGAGATACAGCAGTTTTAAAACCACTGAACTCACCAATATGAAGCAGATCTGTTAGTCTGTCAGTCATGTTAAAGCCCCGCCCACAGTGTTTGTCAATCATGTTAAAGCTCCTCCCACAGTCTTAATTGTCTGCAGGTGTTTCATAGTGCCAGGAGCACTGTTGCCATGGTGATGAGCAGTGGCGGGAACTTCAAAGGGCAGACTCATAGACAGCTCCACACTCTGTTACATGGAAAAAATAGGTGTGAACATACTGCCGAACTACTGCCATTTTTGGGAAAACTGTAAATAATTGGTGAAAACAAAGTTGATGATGAGTGACAGGAGGGTGTGAGGAACAAGTACATGTACTTTTTATGTGTGTACTGTGAAAAATAAGTGAGTTAGAACAATTTAAAAAACACTGAACTCAACATGAGACAGAAATGATTTTTCCAATAGAAGTCTATTGACAGAAATCCCTGACATCATCCCAAACAGGTTCCTGTCATTTCACTTTAAAAAGAGCTAGATCTTCAAACCCTGGTTTGTTTGAATTCTCACAACCATGGCAACATTTGTGGAAAAGATTGTTTGTCTACTATTTATGGTTTTATCGTGAGGACGAGTTATTGAGACATTTTTCAGCTTAATTTTTTCTTCTCTCGTGCTCTAGCGATGACATCACCCACTGATAAAAAGTCAGATTTTGGTCTTTTCAGGGTGGATTTACTGAGTTCTCTATCGACAACCGTAAATCACACCCTCATGACAATCACATCCTAAAGACACCACAAAAATGACTGCGTTTGAAAGTTTAAATAAAGTCTGTGCGACAAAGTATGAAGAAGCAGAAGTGTTGGTGAAATAGGCCCATTTTGTCGGTCCCAATTAAAAATCAATGGGGATTTATTGAATATAATAATGTGAAATCTATACGACATATCGGAATTATGAGACCACAGGTGTAATCTCTGGAGCAATCTCACAAATTTTTCCTATTTACTGCAAAACGCTACGACGTATCGTTTGAGAGTTATAGCCACGTAAATATGGCCCAATTCATTTCAGATGGACATTTTAACTTTTTTCACAGTTTATACAAAATATGTGCATCGCAATGTAAATCCTGATAGATAACACACCTTTGACACCAGGACGCACATTTTAGTGTAAAAATTTTGGTCTATTTACAGCAGTGCGGGCTGCATTTTTCCCAAATTTTTAAAAAAGAAAACATAATAAACATGATCAACAGTGAACCCCTGTCCTTTGCATTACATGCAAACACATGAGGCACATAATTTCACACTTCTCTAAAAGGCCTTTGACTCCTGAGGGTTAAATGTTTTATGCATTAACTCATACTTAAGTGTGTATTAACTCATATTAAGTGTGTATTAACTCATACTTAAGTGTGTATTAACTTATACTAAAGTGTGTATTAACTCGTACTAAAGTGTGTATTAACTCATACTAAAGTGTGTACTAACTCATATTAAGTGTGTATTAACTCATACTTAAGTGTGTATTAACTCGTACTAAAGTGTGTATTAACTCATACTAAAGTGTGTATTAACTCATACTAAAGTGTGTATTAACTCATACTAAAGTGTGTACTAACTCATACTAAAGTGTATATTAACTCGTACTAAAGTGTGTATTAACTCATACTAAAGTGTGTATTAACTCATACTAAAGTGTGTACTAACTCATACTAAAGTGTGTACTAACTCATACTAAAGTGTATATTAACTCGTACTAAAGTGTGTATTGACTCATACTTAAGTGTGTATTAACTCATACTAAAGTGTGTATTGACTCATACTAAGGTGTGTATTAATTCATACTTAAGTCTGTATTAACTCATACTAAAGTGTGTATTGACTCATACTAAGGTGTGTATTAACTCATACTTAAGTGTGTATTAACTCATACTAAAGTGTGTATTGACTCATACTAAGGTGTGTATTAATTCATACTTAAGTGTGTATTAGCTCATACTAAAGTGTGTATTAACTCATACCTAAGTGTGTACTAACTCATACTTAAGTGTGTACTAACTCATACTAAAGTGTGTATTAACTCATACTAAAGTGTGTACTAACTCATACTAAAGTGTGTACTAACTCATACTTAAGTGTGTATTAACTCATACTAAAGTGTGTATTAACTCATACTAAAGTGTGTACTAACTCATACTAAAGTGTGTATTAACTCATACTTATGTGTTTGCGTTGTCCAGGTGCGTATCGTGGCGGGGCGGCCCATGCATTGTCAGGTTCCTGGTATCGAGTACACACTAGGGAAGCGTGCAGTGCAGACTATGCTGGAGGGCGCCACTGCCATCGCTCTGTCCTACAGCGGCGTCCTCTACATCGCAGAGACGGATGAAAAGAAAATCCACCGCATTCGACAGGTGAGAGTCACAGCGGTGGTGATGGAGCGCAGTACACTCTGACTCTGTAGATATTAAAACAAGTGATCTAGAAGGTTCCAAACTAAGTATAGACTGACATGGTCTGGGATCTGCTGACACTTGATCACACTTGACACAGCTACAGTTATAACGACCTTTAACCTGTTTGAATAAACAAATAAATGAACTACAGCTGTAGCTGTAGTTCTAACTACAACTACAGCTACATATTCTGTGTTGCTCAGCAGATCAACATAAACTTTTTGGATCAAATGAATCGTGCGATTAAACAGATCTTTTAATTTTCTGTTTTTATTTGATCTAAAAGTGTTTTATTTTCTGCCTCCTTTAGGTGTCGACTGACGGAGAAATTACCCACCTGGCTGGAGCACTGTCAGAATGTGACTGCAAGGTAGTAACTAATGTTTAACTAATGGTTAACTAATGGTTAACTAATGTTTAACTAATGGTTAACTAATGTTTAACTAATGGTTAGCTAATGTTTAACTAATGTTTAACTAATGTTTAACTAATGTTTAACTAATGTTTACTAATGGTTAACTAATGTTTAACTAATGGTTAACTAATGGTTAACTAATGGTTAACTAATGTTTAACTAATGTTTAACTAATGGTTAACTAATGTTTAACTAATGTTTAACTAATGGTTAGCTAATGTTTAACTAATGTTTAACTAATGGTTAACTAATGTTTAACTAATGGTTAACTAATGTTTAACTAATGGTTAACTAATGTTTAACTAATGGTTAACTAATGTTTAACTAATGGTTAGCTAATGTTTAACTAATGTTTAACTAATGGTTAACTAATGTTTAACTAATGGTTAACTAATGTTTAACTAATGTTTAACCCTTGTATTATGTTAAAAATTAATTACATTGAGTATATTATGGGTCATTTTGACCCACACTGTATAAATCCACTCATACAATACATTAATAAATAAACAACAGGTTAAACCAATAACTTTATTTTAGATGACATAAACATTTAGATAACATACAATATATTTTTTTTCAACACTGTATTTAAGGACTATTTTGTTCAAGTTTTTCCCTCTTCATAAACACATGTT
The DNA here is from genome assembly GCA_020466265.1 of Siphamia tubifer. Classification (NCBI taxonomy): domain Eukaryota; kingdom Metazoa; phylum Chordata; class Actinopteri; order Kurtiformes; family Apogonidae; genus Siphamia; species Siphamia tubifer. Next base: position 53,358,278 of record CM035783.1, read on the forward strand.
ATTTAATTTTCCCATTCTTTTCCTTTTTACACTGGATCCTCCTCCAGTTAGCTTTCCAGTTTACACATGTGTAAAAAACAAACAAAATACTAATAACTGGGTAAACAAAATAAAGTACAACATAAAAGCATGTTTATTTTGGATCTGAACAGATAATTACTCACATTAAAGTGTCTGGGTCAAAATGACCCACAACATTATGTTTGTATATAAACTCTGCACAGATGTTCCATTAAACACCAGAGATTTTAGATTTTACTCAACAGTTCATGAAGAAAAAGAAACGATAACCCAGTACTTTGATCAAACAGAAACTGAAATGGGTCAAATTGACCATTAACATAACACGAGGGTTAATAAATGTTTAGCTAATGTTTAACTAATATGATCATTTCACAACCATAGTTCAAATTAGTTTCTAAACTGCCATCACACAGACACAGTCGTGAAGACTAGTTTTTTATTATTTGTATTTATTTATTGTTTATTTTTTTATTTATTCTATTGTTTTTATAATAAAAAAAATAAACAGTCACCTTTATAGGATTAACAAAAGAATGAACAGAAATGTTGTTTTGTGAGTCGTCAGTGACGTTAGTGTGAAAACAAAACTGAAACTTAACGGTCTTTGTCCGACCTGCAGAACGACGCCAACTGCGACTGCTACCAAACAGGAGACGGTTACGCCAAAGACGCACGACTCAACTGTCCATCTTCGCTAGTGGTGTCTCCGGACGGAACGCTATACGTGGCCGATCTGGGAAACATCCGAATCCGAGCCATAAGACGCAACCAACCGCCCACGGGTATGTGTACGTCAGCGTTAACATCACAGGCCTGGGGGCGGGGTTTACGTCATGCCCAGGGGAGGGGCTTTGGATACGCAAGCAAAAAAGTATTAAACACACTCTGCAGTAAGAAGTTTTCCCTTCACTGAAACACTTCTGCTTATTAAAGTACAGATATTTATATAAATGTAAAGAGTATAAAGTAGAGATATTTATATAAATGTAAAGAGTATAAAGTAACATATATTTATATAAATATAAAGAGTATAAAGTACAGATATTTATATAAATGTAAAGAGTATAAAGTACAGATATTTATATAAATGTAAAGTGTATAAAACTGTGTCCCAGTTGTTTCATCAGTGTTTTTGTTTGACCTGACAGACACTTATAGAAAATTCATCAACTGGTTGTCAACTGTTGGAGCGTTCAGTCGTTTACTGAAGTGTTTTACTCTAGAAGAGTCGATAAAAACAACTCCTGACATTTAAGTCAATTGATTTATGACGCTGTAATTGACAGAAAACACTCCTTCACTGCACTTAAAAACAGCACTTCCTTCAAACAGCAGAAGGAATGAAGTGTGTAAAGAAATGTTAGACTTTCATTCCCTGTGGGGACGCTTCACTGAGTACTCATGGTTGGGTATGATGGGGGGGGTCTCTAACCCAGTGGTTGTCAAACTGTTTTCAGTGATGTACCCCCTTAGAAACATATTTTTAATCCGGTACCCCCCTGACATGGACAAAATATTTTTGGTTAAAAAAAAAGAGTTACAGTGTCATAAAATCAGAAGCTGTGTTTCCATTATTCTTGGAAATTCGCAAAATGTAAATATCGCTATAAAAAACTGGTAATGGAAACACCTAAATTTTGAAAAAAACAATATCGATAAAATGTTTTCACGCTTTCATAAGGTGGTTTTTCGGATGTTTCGATATTCTAATATATTGTAAAAGTGCAATGGAAACACTTTTTCTGCAATATATGTCACAGGATGTGACTTCAATAGTCACATGAATCACTTCTTTCGGAGTGAAAATGACAGCTGCAGTCACTGTAACCATGACAACCATTAGCTGCTTATAATTGGTTGTTGTTGTTAAGTGCTGAGTATATTTACACGTAATATTTCGACCTGACAATGTAGGGACCACATGTGCAGACCCTTATAATGTGAGACGGGTGGTTTGTTTGACATGTTAGTGCCTTTAAATAGTTGGCCAGTGACTTTTACTGACGAGAGAATTCATTCATTCTAATACTATCAGGGTGATGGTCAATCTTCTGCCGAGAACAACCGTCAATGGAAACACGTTCAAAGCGCAAATATACTTTTTCGAAAATTTGAAGAATATAGATATTGTTTTGCAAAAAACTGTAATGGAAATGCAGCTACTTGTCTGATTTTTTTTAATCCAAACTTCTGTCTTTTTTTTTTCTCATAATTTTGACTTTTTATCTTAAGATTAGCTCATCACGACGAAGTTGCGATGAGTTATTGCCATCTCGTTTCGTCCATCATCCGTCCGTCCGTCATCATCGTTGTCGTCCACAAGTCACTAAAATCTCTTCTCCTCCTTCAATTCTCAATGGATTTCAATTCTGATTGATTCATTACATAGATCTAAGTATTAGGCACAAAACGGATCACTTTGTTTGTCGAAATTTTCCTTTGTAAACAATTTGTTTACAATTTCAATTGTGATTTTATGATCTTTTGTTGATAGTAAGACACCACAGCTGTGAGGTCTGGATGAGCACAGGGACATTAGAACTATCTGTTTGACTTTTATGATTTTGACGTCACTTATTGTGCCAAATCGTGCAGAAAATATGGTACTTACTTTTTACAAGAATTTTAAAACGTTTCATGTACCCCTGCAGTACCTCCACGTACCCCCATTTGAGAACCACTCACACCTTCACTCTAACACTCATTTTATGCTATTATGGCCCCGCTCCCTGAAGGAGGGGCTGGGGGTTTTGGGTCACTTTGTTTGGTTGTTAGCATTCTACAGGGTTTATGTTTTGAAAAAAACCTGGAAAAGTTTCCAAATTTAAAAAATGCAAATTCCAGGCCTGGAAAGACCCAGAAAGTTTGGGAAAAGTCATGGATTTTTTTACACAGCATAATAATATGTGATTAATAATAAAAAAAAAATTGTTTGAATGAGTGAATAAAAAATTTATTTCACGTTGTCTTAACCTTCACGTTCTATTCAGTGAACAGGAAATGAACAGGAAGTTCATTCCTGTTCATTTCCTGTTCACTCATTTGTAGCATGTTGCATGTGGTGACGTGGGTATGGACTAACATCTAGCCCAAATTAAATATAAATGCCAGGAAAATGTGGATTAAACAATGTGTGTCTTCACTGGTGTCACGACCCCTCCCCCAGTTGTCACCAGTTCCACCTGGTCCACACCGTGCAGCTGCCAGTCGTTGCTGATCTGCAGTTATTTAAGCAGTGAAGCTGCATTTGCTGCTGTGGGACCATTCAGTATCGTCTGTCTCCATAACCCAGACATTCTGTCAGAACCTGGACATTTCCACAGTTCACATGTTTAACCTCTTTCACTAGTACCTGAACAGAACTTTTATTTTCTGTGTCTTCAGGTTCTTTAGCTTCAGGTCCCAGTTCCTACGAAGTAGCATCTCCAGCATCGCAGGAACTGTACGTGTTCGACACCAACGGAACCCACCAGTTCACCATGTCCCTGGTCACTGGGGACTACAAATACAACTTTAGCTACAGGTCAGTGGACTACAAATACAAATTTAGCTACAGGTCAGAGGACTACAAATACAACTTTAGCTACAGGTCAGCGGACTACAAATACAACTTTAGCTACAGGTCAGAGGACTACAAATACAACTTTAGCTACAGGTCAGTGGACTACAAATACAAATTTAGCTTCAGGTCAGTGGACTACAAATACAACTTTAGCTACAGGTCAGAGGACTACAAATACAACTTTAGCTACAGGTCAGTGGACTACAAATACAACTTTAGCTACAGGTCGTTGGACTACAAATACAACTTTAGCTACAGGTCGTTGGACTACAAATACAACTTTAGCTACAGGTCAGTGGACTACAAATACAACTTTAGCTACAGGTCAGTGGACTACAAATACAACTTTAGCTACAGGTCAGCGGACTACAATACAACTTTAGCTACAGGTTGCTGGACTACAAATACAACTTTAGCTACAGGTCAGTGGACTACAAATACAACTTTAGCTACAGGTCAGTGGACTACAAATACAACTTTAGCTGCAGGTCAGTCAGATTAGATTAAAAACTTTTCAATGTTACAAATTTCAGTGTCCTTTCACAATAAAAGCCTCATTTCTGTTTCCATGCAGTTTTGTAATAAATCATTAGCATTAACATTAACCTTGTTTTGACTTTCAGTAACGAGGAGGATGTAACGGCAGTGACGGACAGCAGTGGGAACACCCTCCGAATCCGCAGGGACACCAACAGGATGCCAGTTCGTGTGGTTGCCCCAGACAACCAGGTAAACACAACGGTTTACAGAACACATTAGCATAAAAATGTTGATCGAAAGAAACAAACTTTGGCGAATAAACTGACGCATGTCAAGGGTTTGATGGTGATACTGTTAACTTCCAATAACTACTAACTACTGTTAACTACTATTAACTACTAACTACTGTTAACTATTGTTAACTATTAACTACTGTTAACTACTAGCTACTGTTAACTACTATTAACTACTAACTACTGTTAACTATTGTTAATTATTAACTACTGTTAACTACTAACTACTGTTAACTACTAACTACTGTTAACTACTATTAACTACTAACTACTGTTAACTATTGTTAACTACTAACTACTGTTAACTACTATTAACTACTAACTACTGTTAACTATTGTTAACTACTAACTACTGTTAACTACTAGCTACTGTTAACAACTGTTAACTATCATTAACTACCGTTAAAAAATTCTATTTTTCTTTTTTCTTTTTCTTTAACATTCCTTAAGTGAAATAAAATAATAAAGTACAATTAATTAATATATTTAAAAAATATAGAAAATAAAAGAAAGAATACCAGTTTATTGTTTTATAAGGTTAAAGACTAAATACAGGTTGTGAATAGTAAACAAAACAAAACAAACAAAAAAAAGAATGAAGTTGAGTCATTTTTCAGTTTTATTGTTATTTTTTCTTTTTGGGGGTTAATAAACATATGACATGTATTAACCCGTGCAGGTCATCTGGCTGACCATCGGAACCAACGGGGGTCTGAAGACTCTGACAGCACAGGGTCAGGAGCTGGTGCTGTTTAGTTACCATGGCAACAGCGGTTTACTGGCTACCAAGAGCATCCAGATAGGATGGACCACCTTCTATGAGTGAGTGGAATTATTACTACACACACGCATGCACACACAATTAATGACATATTTAATAACACATTCATGTATTTAATTACAATTTTAATATTAATTAATTAATTATTAATTAATGGCCTATTTAATTATTTAATGATGAATTTACTTAATTTTGGCACCTTAGTCTGCTGCTATTACACAGTTTGACCAGTAGATGTCAGTAATAGACCAGTAGATGTCAGTAGTAGACCAGTAGATGTCAGTAATAGACCAGTAAATGTCAGTAATAGACCAGTAGATGTCTGTAATAGACCAGTAGATGTCAGTAATAGACCAGTAGATGTCAGTAGTAGACCAGTAGATGTCAGTAGTAGACCAGTAGATGTCAGTAGTAGACCAGTAGATGTCAGTAATAGACCAGTAGATGTCAGTAGTAGACCAGTAGATGTCAGTAATAGACCAGTAGATGTCAGTAATAGACCAGTAGATGTCAGTAGTAGACCAGTAGATGTCTGTAATAGACCAGTAGATGTCTGTAATAGACCAGTAGATGTCTGTAATAGACCAGTAGATGTCAGTAGTAGACCAGTAGATGTCAGTAATCACATTAAAATTAAAATAAATGGGTATAGTTTAAAACATTTACAACGTTCCACGATGGTTCCCTGTGTCATACAGAACATGAATGAGTCCATATTAGCGACACTAAAACACCAGTGTTAACATTAGCTGAGCGTTTACAGCTGTCATTTCTAAATGAATAATTTCTAAATAATCAATAATAATTAATACACACTTTTAAAAACAGTTATGTGGAATTTTTGGTGTTCACACATGCTGTTTAAAATGCTGTGTTTTTAGTGCAAATAAAGAATTGATCAATCAATCAACTTTATTTATATAGCACATTTAGAAAGGGGAAACCAAAGTGTTGTTCACAAAAAATGAGGAAAATAAGTTTCAAACAAATAATCACAAAAGAAAGTGTTTTGTGTCAGCTGGGTGTTTGCAGATGCCAAACAAGAGAGGTTATGAGTTAAAAGCCAAACGTGGTCTGAATGTAGTCCAAATGTGGTCCATATGTAGTCCAAAATATCAATAAATATCCACAAATGTTTTATCCGTTGCATCATTTAACAGAACCCATCTCCAATATCCCAGTTTTCATCTGAATATTTTCATTGATAATACAATCAAACACAGCGTGTTATTAAAATGCTTCAACAACAGCATTCAATTTACTTTATTAAGAAATGTAGGTGGATGTTTAAAAAGTTAAAAACCAGTGGAAACTCATTCCACAGTTTTGGAGCAATAGTTGTGAACGCTCTGTCACCTCTGACCTTCTGCCTCGTTTTAGGGACCACCACAAACAACTGGTCAGCTGACCTTAGGGACTGGTAATAAAGAAGAAAATAAAGATTCAGCTGTTTGTTATGTAATATGTAATATGTAATATGTAATATGTAATATTTAATATTTTTTTTATTTATTTTTTTTATGAAAACTGGAACTGTTAACTGTAAAATTCTTCTGTTGGTTCACTAATTCAATCACATTCATAATAATTAATTACTAGTGTTTTTACACTTGAGCTCACTGAGGGAGAATACTGTTGTTGGTGAAAAACTTAAATAATAATAATATCTCCTGACACATTTGGGTTTTTTAACCTGTAAAGTATAAAGGTAGCAGCATTAGCATTAGCAGCATTAGCATTCGCAGCATTAGCATTAGCAGCAGTATTAGCAGCAGCAGTATTAGCAGCAGCAGTATTAGCAGCATTAGCATTAGCAGCAGCAGTATTAGCAGCAGCAGTATTAGCAGCAGCAGTATTAGCAGCAGCAGTATTAGCAGCATTAGTATTAGCAGCATTAGCATTAGCAGCAGCAGTATTAGCAGCAGCAGTATTAGCAGCATTAGTATTAGCAGCAGCAGTATTAGCAGCAGCAGTATTAGCAGCATTAGTATTAGCAACATTAGTATTAGCAGCATTAGTATTAGCAGCAGCAGTATTAGCAGCAGCAGTATTAGCAGCATTAGTATTAGCAGCAGCAGCATTAGCATTAGCAGCAGCAGTATTAGCAGCATGTCCTTCAGCTCCAAATCTTCTTCATGTCATTTTGACATGTTCTTTTCAGATGTCATCAGGACACTTTGGGTGTGATTCTTAAAACCATCAGTGCTTTGGTGACACCCCCCCCCATAACGCACATTAGCGTAATAGCAGCTAACACTTCCCACTGTCCTCTGCAGCTACGACAGCGAGGGTCGCCTCACCAACGTTACCTTCCCCACCGGAGTGGTCACCAATCTCCACGGCGACATGTCGTCAGGGGCCGTTGCTGTGGACATTGAAACGTCAGGGAGGGATGAGGACGTTTCCATAACAACCAACCTGTCATCAATAGACTCCTTCTACACACTGGTTCAAGGTAAAAGTGTGTGTTTGTATTTCTATCTTTATGGGGACATTAATATGTTTACACAGTCACACCATGAGGACCTCTGACACTATGGGGACCAAAATTTAGGTCCCCACCAGTAAAATATAAATGTGTGTCAAGTATGCAAATATATGCAAATGACACGTCTCCATTTGGAATGATGAAAATATTTATATTTACAAAGTTTCACAACTGAACAACCTGAAATGTCTAAAGAAAATTAAGCAGAAATTGAACAATTTCCTGCTTTTCTTATTAAATGTTTAGTGTTTTTGTAGATTTAACCCATAACACACATGGACTAATGATCATGTGAAGCAGAATATTGGTCAAATTTGACTGATTGTTCTGAAGATAATTCAGGGTTTTTTTTTCAGTTTCTGTACATATTTGTAGGTTATTATGCTTTTATTTCTCTGGTCATGTCCACTTCACATCAAAATAAAAAATCTAAATTATCAGATAAAAAGCACAACCTGAATTAATCCATATATAAGGTGCACTGTGGTTTTTGGAGGAAATGAAAGTACATGCACCTTATAGTCTGGAAAATATGGTAAATAATATACAGAAAAATATATTGTGTCAATATATTATAATAGAGTTAAAAAGAGAGAAGGAATTAGTGCTTTATATTTATTGAGACAAATATGAGAAGATATGAACTGATCTATGTTAATACATATTTGCACTTGTACCTTGGATTCTGTGATGGACAAAGTGAACCTTTTTATCTCATGATTTTTGACTTTTTATCTAAGAATTTGGACTCTTTTTAAAGTTTGATTTATCAGGATCAGAGTGTGTTTTGTTCTGTTACAACTCGACAAGCGTGTGTTTAGTTTCGCTTAATGAACCTTATATATGAAAGCATTCATTGACAGTGCACCTTATAGTGCAGAACATACAGTAAATAAACTTTATTTATATTAGACTTTTCACAGACAGATCTACAGACCCCTCTGATGACATGGTGAAAAAATCCCTCATGTCAAACGTTCAGTCCGGATGGTGAGCGAAAACAATCATTTAGCCCCGCGCCCTCGTTAAACGTCAGCTAATGAGGCGTTTGATGGCAGGCCTCTGGTGGTGATGCCTTCAGGAGCGCCTCCTCCCCCTCACCCCCCCATCCATCCACATCTAATCACTTATTCAAAGCCATCGACCTGCGCCCCCCACCCCCATCCATCCACCTACATTATTTATTATTTCACCTCCTCGCCAGCATCGAAACCGCGCTTTGCTTCTCTACGATGTAATTATATCAACTCCTGCTTTATCCTCGACTGTTAGAACACATGCCCCCCCAGGCCAAAACAACAACCACTGCGCTGTATCTAACATCAATTTACACTGCTTCACTTTGGTTTACTGGAAAAAAGGGGTTTATATAGTATATATATATATATATATATATATATATATATATATATATATATATATATATATATATATATATATATATATATATATATATATATATATTTGTGGTATTTGTACTTATGAAATTAATTTTTTCCAGTAGTGTGAATTTTTTGTAAATAGTCACATTTTACATGTAAAAGGTCTGATTGGTTCCAAGGCCCCAATACTACCCCCTAAACCCTTTAACAATTATAAAAGTTCATATTTTTCATCGTCTCCTGTTTCACTTCTATTGATAACGGAACTGCTTGTTCATTTCATTCACACCACCGCAAGTTTCAATGAACACACTCGGAAAAAGTCACAAAACAACAGGAACTCTGTGATGAATGAGGGTCAAAGGTCACCAAAAGCATCATGGTAGCTCCCTCATAGCCAATGGGATGATATGTACAAGAACGTATGTGATGTATTTACGTACATTACGTAGTTACATATGTACATACAGTACTGTACATACAGTACTGTACATACAGTACTGTACATACAGTACTGTACATACAGTACTGTATGTCTCTGGGGTTTCAGTTTCCTTTCGTGAAGACAGTTTTCTTTTGTATTCAGAGACGAAAAATTGAGGTAATGGTTTTTCATTACTTGGATTATTTGTTAGCTGGGTCTTTCATAAGTAGAGGTATCACTGTGTGTGTGTGTGTGTGTGTGTGTATATATATATATATATATATATATATATATATGTGTGTGTGTGTGTGTGTGTGTGTATATATATATATATATATATATATATATATATATATATATGTGTGTGTGTGTGTGTGTGTGTATATATATATATATATATATATATATATATATATATATATATATATATATATATATATATATATATATATATATATATATGTGTGTGTGTGTGTGTGTGTGTGTGTGTGTGGCAGTTCAATACAATTGACAATTCTCCAAGTAGAAATGCCAATTGCAATCTCAGAAACATTGTCAATTCTCCTGTAGGAGACATAGAAACTGAAATCAGTATAAAAGGGATCTGTTAAAATATGAAAAGTATCCCTAATAACAATAATTGAATTTAACATTATGTCACATTTACACAATTCAATAATATTGGACAATATAAATGACAAGACCACATATTGATTTGACTATTTTTTACATCACAGTTTTCATCAGATTATTTTCTAATGTTCATGTCACTCATATAAGAACACTATATTAATCAGTTATTCACCTCAGGTTATAATTAGTTTTCTAATTATATACCATCAAGCTTGTGGAGGTGTTCCACTTCTATTCTCACCTTTTTGGTGTGTGAACATTTTCTTCTGTGACTATCTTAACTACCTTTGATACCCTGGACTGGGTGTGATTTGCCAGGAGGGGGGGCATCCCCCCTCTCTGATTTTGGATATCACGTTAGGGTGGATTTATACTTCGAAGCTAAGTCTAGCGACATGTACCCCCCCACACACACACACTACCACCACCACAGAGACGTGCACATATCTCTCAAAAAAGATGACCCTCCACAGACAGTGAAGTGGAGAAGAGCATAAAACAGGCCTCTGATTGGTCCATTCTACATCTGCTCTACACACACTTTCACTTCCTACTTTTCCTTCTTGTTTTGTGAACATGAGCTCACTATTGAAGACGACTCGTATGAACATGGATTCAGTCGAGTGCGTGAGGAACAGGAAGAATCTGTTAGACGAGTTTGTTCAGGAAAGAAAGAGTCTGATGTGAAAAAGGAGCGAAGATCAAAGATTAATGACTTACTTAATGATGTATTTATTTATGTAATTTTGGCCTTTATAGTCCTGCATAAGACACAAGGAGCATGAAAAACTATGATTAATTAGCGAAATAATTATGTTTTTTTTTGGGGGGGGGGGGGGGTTACGTAAAATGCATTTCCCTTTTCTTTTCTTTATTTTTTTTATGTCTTATATTTATAACTTTTTGTGTTTCCTGTTACAGATCAGCTTCGTAACAGTTACCAGGTGGGGAACGACCACTCTCTGAGGGTGATCTACGCTAACGGGATGGACTCTCATTACCAGACTGAGCCTCATATACTGGCAGGTAAATATAACTACAACTGTAAGCAGTTATAATTAGGTGCTGAGACCCTTGCCGTCAGAACCTGAGCGAGTTGGAAGCCAGAGAAGTGGTTGCAAGCGGTGCTGTGGTATACGAATGCTTACATTATACACTGATGGGTACGAGATGAAGAACTGCAAATGTGAAAAATATAAATATGACCAAGTGTCTTTGTGTCATTTTAGTCATCACACTGAAAATACGACTAAAACTGGAGAGAAACTGATTTATACACGACACATCTGGAACTAATCTAATTGAATTAATCTGATTGAACTAATCTGATTAAACTAATCTAATTGAATTAATCTGATTGAACTAATCTGATTAAGATATTTTTCACTTGTTCCATTGGCAGATTTTTTTTCTTAACCACTTACACCCCAGAACATTTTTCTTCCATGGAACCCTGACCTTCCAATCAAGTTATTTTGTCGAAATTAATATTGGAAGGGTTACCCTAAACCCTAACCCTCAATCAGATTAGTTTAATCAGATTAGTTTAATCAGATTAGTTTAATCAGATTAATTTAATCAGATTACTTCCAGGTGTATAGTGTGTAAATCAGTTCCTCTGGAGGTGATTCTGTCTAATTTTAATCTGATCACACATTTTAACTAAACCACTGGATCAGATTAATAGTTTTTACACATAAACTTCATTTGACCTTTGACCCAGAACACCTCCAAACTCAGATATGTCTAAAAAAAAAACAAAAGGCGATTAAAAGAGATCCATAATAATTAAAAATATTAGTCATATCAGGATATTTTGTGTCTGTTTTTCCAACAAATATTTCCCTCTTGTTTCCAGATGTTTGAATTAAAAACCATGAAATACCAGTGGTGTTTCTCTACTCACTCCTCTGTGCAGGAAATTATTAAAACTTACTTTCAATTAACATGAAATGTTTTATTTATTCTATTTATATTCCGCGGGTTTTAACAGGTTGAAAAAAATAACATAAATTATCACTTCACTGTGTGTGTGTGTGTGTGTGTGTGTGTGTGTGTATGTATATATATAAATGTAAAGAGTAAATGTGACCCGCCACCACGAAACCAGGCATAAGTCGCGCTGAGCCGTTCAGAGCTACAGCCAAATTTAGGCTGGAAGGTGATTTCTTATTAGTGTTTACACCTTATCAAAAAACGGTACCTTAACACCTCTATGTTCACTTCCTGTGGTCATTACATTGAAATCCAATCAATAAAGGTGTTTATTGAGTCAATTATTTAAGCGGTGACAAAAGTTCAGGTATTGCTGAGCAAAGACAAAGACGACTTCCACCTCTTTTCGCCGAACAAAACGATCTCCGTTCCGTGGGTAAACACCCAAGTGTTTGGTACGAGGTAAAAGCTTATATTGAATGTTCTGTCCAATGGTGTAAGCCAAATGATTATAATACGTCACACTTCTGTCCTATTATTATAATATATAAAACTTCTGTGACATGTCCATCAGAGTGTCCTTTAACATCTGTCAACAATTTGTGTCAATCGGATACAAATTATTATGCGTTGCTAAGGACTTCCTACCCCAAAACAGTCCAAAACTTTAACGGACAATATCTAAAAATATGCAAATTGTAAAATATGTCCAAATGTGGATATTAAAATGACCATAACTTTGGTTCTACTTGTGATAGAAACATCATTTTTTCACCATCTTAAACCTTAGTTTCCACTCTACCAAGATACACACATAACTCTGTTTGGATTTACACACACTTATGCCTGGTTTACTGGTGGTGGGTCACATATGTCCAAAGTACAGTAATGAAGTACTTGTTTCCTTCCATCAGTGCAGTTGTAGTGTACTCATACTCATATATAGTATACTTTATTTACAGGTGCTGCTAATCCAACTGTAGCTCGACGGAACATGACTCTTCCAGGAGAGAACGGACAGAACCTGGTGGAGTGGAGGTTCCGGAAAGAACAGACCAGAGGGAAAGTCATTGTGTTTGGGAGGAAACTAAGGGTTAGTAGGATAAGTAATAACACTTTTAGTTAGTTAGTTAGTTAGTTAGTTAGTTATTTCTCATCTAAACACATTCTTGTTTAAAACAGTATTTTAAACTTAACATGTAAAACTGACTAAGGGTCAGTTTTACAAACTCCACTACACTTCATATATGATGAAAAACTGCAAAAGACGTATACACACATATATATATATATATATATATATATTATATATATATATATATATATATATATATATATATATATATATATATATATATATATATATATATATATATATATATATATATACGTCTTTGGCAGTCAATGAGTTAATCCCTCTTTGGCGGAGGTAATAATATGAATGAATGTAATAAACATGTTTATTTAACAGTTTAAAAGAATTTTTCTGTTTAGTTTTGTTAAAAAATGTTCATCATATTAATTATAATGATGAATTAGTGTAAGTTAATTTTGACAGAACGAGTGTGTGATGGTTTAAATGTTCTGCTGTTACCATGGAAACATCCTGGAGGTCAAAAGGTTATGGACCAACTGTCCCACAGTCCAATCTGAGGTCTTTTGTGTCTCCTCAGGTCAACGGTAGAAACCTTCTGTCGGTGGACTACGACCGCTCGCTGCGAACAGAGAAGATCTACGACGACCACCGGAAGTTTCTGCTGAAGATCATGTACGACACCCAGGGCCACCCCACCCTGTGGATCCCCAGCAGTAAACTGCTGTCAGTCAACCTGACTTACTCCAGGTAAGGACGTCCCCACACAGATCTGTGTTTCATTCATTTTTCAAAATAAAAGCAAAGATAAGACAACGAAGCAAGTCATTTCTTTATTATTTGTTTCCAAAACCAAAATGAAAAAACGGATAGTGATGCATTTTTTTCAGTTTTGCTTTTCGTGTTTAAATAATAGAAAAAATTGATAATTTCCCGTTTTATTAAATTTTGACCTGAAGCAATTTGAGTAAAGCGTAAATGAATCTTAACAACCCAAATAAACATGACCACTGGATTTGAAGATCATTATAGTATGATATTGGTCTGTGTACCTTTTAATAGTTTAATATTTTGTTTTCAAAATACAACAGATTGATGTAAATATGGCCGTTTTTGGAAAAATGTAATCTAAAAAAATGGCCCAATTTTGATTTCTGCAAATTCATTTTTGTTTTCTATTCTTGTTGCTATAATCATGTCAAATCTGTGTATCATTCATTCATTCATTTTTCAAAATAAGACCAAAAATAAGACAAGGAAAAAACAAGTTGTTTCTTCATTATTTGTTTCCAAAACCCAAATGAAAAATGATATGATCATAATAATGATGTAAGTTTGTCACTTTTCCTTTTTGTGTTTAAATGAATAATAGAAAAAAATGGATAACAGCCAATTTTGACCTCAAGCAAGTTGAGTAAACCGGAAATGACCTTTGACCCACAGTGACAAAAAAAAACCTACGTCCTATTTGGGGAAACTAAGAGGAGAAAATTGGTGTCATATCAGACCATAATGATCTTCAGTCCAGTGGACATGTTTCTGTGGTTGTTAAGATTAATTTACACTTTACTCAATTTGAAAGAAAGAAGAAAATACAAAAATAAATTTTAATCCACATATATTTGTGTTGTTTTCCTTCAGTACTGGTCAGGTGACCGGCCTCCAGAGGGGCCCCACCACAGAAAAGTGGGAGTACGACAGCCAGGGCCGTATCATCTCCAGAGTGTTCGCTGACGGAAAGACCTGGAGCTACACTTACCTGGACAAGGTAAAGCTGCACAATACAGACACATTAAGGGTCAATTTGGGGGTGGGGCTTCTGCAGCACAGATGTTGTCAGCCTAGGCCAGGGGTGGGCAACTCCAGTCCTCGGGGGCCGGAATCCTGCATGTTTTCGATATTTCCCTTTTCCAGCACACCTGATTCAATTAATGATCAGCTCATCATCCAGCTCTACAGAAGCCTGATAATGATGTAATGGCGTCAAGGTGTGATGGAAGAGGGAAACATCCAAAACTTGCAGGATACCGGCCCTCGAGGCCTGGAGTTGCCCACCCCTGGCCTAGGCAGACACATCAGAACAGTAGTCATTGTTGTTTTCACAACTGTAAAAATTAATCTAAACTATATAATTCATGACTAAATGAGTGATTATGATAAAGGAACAAGCAAGTAATCATTAAAAGTCATAAGATCATCATATTTAATCATTATTTATTTACCTATTTGGTATGTTTGGACAAATAAGCAGGAGTTTATTTTGGAGGGAAACAGGTGTAGGTGTTGTATGTATGACATGGTTTCCTCCTTCACCATGAGTCCCACTGTGGGAAGCCTTGTTTGTGTTGCTTCAGCATATGTGGGGCATAGACGTAGACGCCAGGGTTAGGGTTAGGGTCCATAACGTCCTGAAAACACGTCTCCACGGGGAACTTCAGCAGCTGGTTCCGGAGCTCCGCTTGGATCATGTTTGGTTCCAGTGTTTCTTCAGACTGAATAAAAGTCAGTCTGATGACCTCCTCAACAAACCGCAGACCGCAATTATCACTTTCTCCTCCATGATCGTCTTTCTTCTCCTCCCGTATTTTTTTTCCGCCTTGAGAATCCAGATTGTCGCTCAGTTCACTCACTTTGTATCGCTCGTGGTCGCCTCAATGCCCATCGTCAATAGTGGACATTGGAAATGAATGGCAGCTCGTCGCTCAGATCACCCCTGTCGCTTTCGATGTGAATGCCCCTCAATACTAGCTAGCAACTAATCTGCCCCCAGGGGCTACGGCTAACACTAGCTAACAGCTAATCTGCCCCCAGGGGCTACGGCTAACGTTCTGGTTCAAACACCAGCCTGTTTCCGGTGTTCAGGGCAGACTTTTCAGAAGGACCAGTGGGACACAACCCCAGCAGATGGTAGTAAAAATATCCACACATCATCCAATAAATGCTGATTAAAAAGATGCACCGCCATCTGGCACCCGTTCCTGTGTTTAGCCCTGGTCCATGTGGTCCATGTGGTTCATGTGGTTCATGTGGTTCATGTGGTTCATGTGGTTCATGTGGTTCATGTGGTCCATGTGGTCCATGTGGTCCATGTGGTTCATGTGGTTCATGTGGTCCATGTGGTTCAGTGTCGTTCTCACATGACACTCACATTTCCCATAAAATACACAAAAGTACATGAAGAAAGATGAAAAATGTCGACAAGAAATTTACAAAACATCTTAAAATTAAATTAAATGAAGAATAAATGAACTAATGCAAAAAAGTGATGAAAAATTCTAAACATAGAGAAAAAAACTCAGTCTGTGAAATGATAAAAATGTTTAATCATATCATTCACAGGGTTGTTATTAATGATAATAGAAACAGTCGACTGTTCTGTCTCTGTTTTATTTTATTAGATTTTCTACTCAAATTTATCACAAAATACACAAAGAAAGTGCAGAGAATACATTTACAAAACACGTTAAAATTCACTAAAGTTCACAACAACAAAAAAAACTTGGGTGAAAAAGTGATGAAAAACTCAACATATTCAAAAACTATTGTAAAATATCCCCCCAAAAATTAATAGTACTATTTAAATAAATGTGTTTTTATTCTGTGTGTTTGCAGTCGATGGTTCTACTCCTCCACAGTCAACACCAGTACATCTTCGACTACGACTCTGGTGACCGTTTATCGGCGGTGACGATGCCCAGCGTTGCGCGACACACCATGCAAACCATTAGGTCCATCGGATTTTACCGGAATATCTACACCCCCCCTGAGAGCAACGCCTCGGTCACAGTGGACTACTCTGAAGATGGACAGGTACACTTCTGGTGCCAACTTGTTCTGGTACCACCCACTTCGTTTGGTAACTGATAAATGAACAGTAATAAAGTATAAACTAACAGTGATAATAATAAAAAAATCTTGTCATGGTTTATTGTAAAAAGCGTCTGCACGCACCTGTCATGGGTCACACTTTAATTGTGTTTTTGTTTCTGCGTGCAGCTTCTTCGAGTGGCTCATCTGGGCACCGGACGGAGAATCCTGTACAAGTACCGCAGACAGGTAAGGGTTAGGGTTAGACAGTGACCAGAACATTCCACCAATGCCCCAGTGAGGATAGTTTATTATTCTGGGATATCTGTAGCTTTACCCCATCAGTAGCTTCAGTGGTTCAGTGATTCCGTGGTGTTCTGGAGCGAATGGGTCAGTTTTTATGCTGCTGCTTTTAAATCCCTGGTTCGTGTTGGTCGGTCTTCTTTGTCAGCTCACAGACTCATGGTACAGCCACACCCATGGTACAGCCACACCAAATGTGAATTTTCACATTCATGCTTCGAGATTACATATAAAGTCAATGGAGAGACACATTTGGAACAGATTCGCCCTGGACAGCACATTGGACGTGTTGCTGTGGTGCGTTGGAGCGTCACATTTTGTCGCATATACACGTAAACGCTCGAGTTGAAAATATTGAACTTTTCAGGTAAATTCGTGTGAGGCCGGGCTACAGAAGCCAATCAGTTTTGAGATACTGCCAACATCGTGACAGAATGACATTTGATGCTCAGACCGACCCAGAAGTCGACAGAAAGAAAAACTGAGCCTGAAATAGTGTTGAAAGCAGACGTCATCCAGGCGCAGTTCCTGGAGGAGGTGGTGGAATTCCCCGCTTTGCAGGCGCTTCTGCAGGATCAGGTGAACCCAAAAGCCACGGCATGTGGCCCTCCCACGTATCTGGGACCTCCAGAGCAGGTACCGAGCAACAGACCAACTGATCTGAGCCATAGTTGAGGACAGACTGAACTGGAGGCACACATTTGGTTTATCTGGTTCTGTCTTTATCCAGTGTCCAGACTCAGACGTTTACGCGGTGCATAACAGGCGTACACGAGTAAATTCATGTTTGGTGTGGCCGTAGTATTAGGGTGTGGGTGTTCTCTTCAACATAATCATTCATACATACATGATGGCGCTGCCCTAGTAGCATCTGGTTCCAGCAGCTCTATTCACTGTCAGGACTCAGTCGGACTCCTACAGGGCAGAGAGGATCCAGATGCTGCTGGGTCCAGTTGGGTTGGGTCAGCTCTGTGAACCCCCCCTGCTTTAACACCTCCTCACCCCCCATACTATTTCCTTTTTAGAACAAACTAGCAGAGATCCTCTACGACTCCACGCGTGTCAGCTTCACCTACGATGAGACGGCAGGCGTCCTGAAGACAGTGAACCTGCAGAGCGAAGGCTTCATCTGCTCCATCCGCTACCGGCAGATAGGTCCACTGGTGGACCGGCAGATCTTCCGCTTCAGCGAGGATGGGATGGTCAATGCTCGCTTCGACTACACCTATGACAACAGCTTCAGAGTCACCAGTATGCAGGCCGTCATCAACGAAACGCCACTGCCCATTGATCTGTACCAGTTCGACGACATATCGGGGAAGGTGGAACAGTTCGGCAAGTTCGGAGTCATCTACTACGATATCAATCAGGTACAAAGGGCGTTGAACCTGCAACCCAATACAAGTTTATGCTAACTGGCTAATGTTTAGCTAAACTCACTGTTTTTGATTAATGGGTTTTTGATTTTCAATTTTCAAACATATAATCAGAGGTGTGTTATATATACTATATAAATATCTGTACGTTATACCCTTTACATAGAAGTCATAGAATTTTTTTTATTTTATCTTTTTATTTCATAGTGCAAACTTTTTATCCTATAATTATATGTTTGTTATTAAAAAGTTCAGATTTTTCAAATCTTATAATCATGACTTATCACATTTGTGCCCCTCCCCCCATTTTTTCCTAAATGTTATGTCCATATTCACTAAACTAAGTAACTGTGACACAATCTAACACATTTTCTACACACTGGCTCACCTTTAAAGGATTTATTTTTAGATACTTTTGGAACTTTTTAAAAATAATAATAACAATAACTAGAAAAGCGCAGACTCCGCCAAGGTGGTCAGTTGCCCAATCAGGCCAAAAATGCACAAGGGGGTGGGGCCAAACCCACATGTTGTAAGTGTGATGAGCTATTTGGAGTTAGAAATAAGATAATGTCCTCTGGGTTAGACGTAGCTAATTTTCAGAGCTAACGGGGTTTTGCGTGTCCTTTCAGATCATCTCCACTGCGGTGATGACCTACACGTAGCTAATTTTCAGAGCTAACGGGGTTTTGCGTGTCCTTTCAGATCATCTCCACTGCGGTGATGACCTACACCAAACACTTCGACCAGCACGGACGCATTAAGGAGATCCAGTACGAGATCTTCAGGTCTCTGATGTACTGGATCACCATCCAGTACGACAACATGGGCCGAGTCACCAAGAGGGAGATCAAGATCGGCCCGTTCGCCAACACCACCAAATACGGCTACGAGTATGACGTGGACGGTCAGCTGCAGACGGTCTTCCTCAACGAGAAGATGATGTGGAGGTAATAATAATGTGATGATGATATTAATAATAACTAGACTTCCATCCATTTCCTGAAGGAAATGTAACCCATGTGTTTGTCTCTTGTCGGATCGCTGGAGTTATGGCTGGTGAAAGGAAGAAATATCTGCTGTTCACTTCATACGTAGAATCTGTCAGTGTTTGTGGACTGAGTCAGTTCTTTTTAAGCTCCTCCCATTTTATGTGAATGAGGGACTTTCCCTGTTGCCTGGGAAACCGGCCTGGAGTTACACATGCAGACACACAGAGCTGACTTGGAGTAAAGCCTGTCTGAATGTTAAACCATGCCTCTGAACTCCTGCGATTTTTAGGAAAACTGTAAATAATTGGTGAAAACAATGATCATGAGTGACAGGAGGTTCTGAGGAACAAGTAGATATATTTATTTTTCCTGTACTGTAAAAAATAAGTGAGATACAGCAGTTTTAAAACCACTGAACTCACCAAAATGAAGCAGATCTGTTAATCTGTCAATCATGTTAAAGCCCCGCCCACAGTGTTTGTCAATCATGTTAAAGCTCCTCCCACAGTCTTAATTGTCTGCAGGTGTTTCATAGTGCCAGGACCACTGTTGCCATGGTGATGAGCAGTGGCGGGAACTTCAAAGGGCAGACTCATAGACAGCTCCACACTCTGTTACATGGAAAAAATAGGTGTGAACATACTGCCGAACTACTGCCATTTTTGGTAAAAGTGTAAATAATTGGTGAAAACAAAGTTGATGATGAGTGACAGGAGGGTCTGAGGAACAAGTACATGTACTTTTTATGTGTGTACTGTGAAAAATAAGTGAGTTAGAACAATTTCAAAAACACTGAACTCAACATGAGACAGAAATGATTTTTCCAATAGAAGTCTATTGACAGAAATCCCTGACATCATCCCAAACAGGTTCCTGTCATTTCACTTTAAAAAGAGCTAGATCTTCAAACCCTGGTTTGTTTGAATTCTCACAACCATGGCAACATTTGTGGAAAAGATTGTTTGTCTATTATTTATGGTTTTGTCGTGAGGACGAGTTATTGAGACATTTTTCAGCTTAATGTTTGCATTTCTCATGCTCTAGCAGGGACGGACTGGCCATTGGGCAATGTGGGCAAATGCCACTGTGGCCGTTTGGTGATGCGGCCGTTCGCAGCTTTCGACCGCATCACCAAGCGGCCACAACAGGCGGCATCACAAACAAATAAATAAATGAAAATATAAAGCGGAGCGGAGCGGCCGCATCAATAGGCGGCCGCAAATGATTAGGCTGAATGAATGAATGAATGAATAAATAAATAAAGCGGACTGGCTGCGTCGATAGGCGGCCGCAAATCAATAAATGAATAAATAAAAATAATAAAAAAATAATAAAGTGGAGCTGAAGGCAGCCACAAAAAAGAGGGGGAAAAGCAAACAAACAAAACAGCCAGTTAACCCTGACAAATAATAGGCCTACTAAACTAAATAATAATAATGACATTTTTTCCTATAAAGGACAAATAGCCTGAATTTATCTAATGTCTAATCTGTTATAAGGTTTTTTGGATGTTTTTCGGTCGTCAGTGGATTTTCTCGCGATTGTTGACCTGGTGAGATGACGGATCAAATGACAATTGAATGATGGGTAATGTGAGCAGGTCAACAATACGGAATGAAATAAAATGGATCGAGGGGGGAGAAAACGGCGAGTAGAAAAGGGTGGAGCAGAAAAGAAAAGAGAGAAGAAGCGTAAGGCTTTATTGGCTGAATCTGGGAAAAGCGCAAATATTGTGGAGTTATTCTGTAAAACGCCTGTGCCCGACAATGTGCCCACAAATGTGGCCTCTCTATCAAAACTGCCAGGGCCTCTTTTTGGTGCCAGTCCGCCACTGTGCTCTAGTGATGACATCACCCATTGATAAAAAGTCAGTCTATAAATCACATCCTCATGAGAATCACATCCAGTGTAGAAGATAAAAATGCCTGTGTTTTATAGTTTGAATAAAGTCTGTGCGACAAAGTATGGCGAAGCAGTAGCTTTGGCAAAAAGGCAATTTTTTGTTGGTCCCATTAAGAATGAATGGGGTTTTATTTGGAAGAATAATTTGAAATCAGTGGGCGTCCCCAGACTGGTCCTGAGCCTCTGTATGTGAGTGGTTGTGTCCTCAGGCTGGTACTGACTGCTTTTGTGCTTTTATCAGGTATAATTATGACCTGAACGGCAACCTGCACCTGTTGAACCCTGGGAACAGCGGTCGCTTAACGCCTCTGCGCTATGATCTGAGAGACAGGATTACTCGTCTGGGTGACGTCCAGTACCGACTGGACGAAGACGGATTCCTCCGACAGAGAGGAGCAGAAATATTTGAGTACAACTCCAAAGGTAAAGAGTCAAACACACACAATAAACTATCCTTCTCTTCTGACACTTCAACCAGTTTTGTTCCTACGCTGGAGACATTAACCTGGAATTAACCCTTTCTGCTCCACTTCACAAACTGGCCATCAAAGTCAGTGGGCGGGGCTAAGGTGAATCTAGTCCAGTCTAGATTCCAGTCTAGACTGGAATCCAGTCCAAGCACAGATACATACAGTTAGTTAAAAATCTAATGGACGTGACCCGTATCTGATGAAAATTAATGATTCTTGGACAGAAGCCAAAAAATTTCCAACAAACGGTGCTGTGGATATTACTAACTACCTGGTCCTGCAGACATTCTACTACACCAGCAGCAGATGAAAGACTAGTAAAGTTTAGAGACAGAACTTTTTTGTCAGCGGGTGGGTCCACAACCTCGGTACCAAAAGCTTCAGTGATAATTATGTTGTGGTCTTCACCAGGGTGAGTGTTTTATTTGTAAAGATGCAATGTCAACATGTATTACATGTTTGTTGACATTAGTCGCTGCTAGCCGCTAGCAGTAGCAGCTAATGTCAACAAACATGCAACTGATTTTGATGTGTCTAGTTAAACCATATTACAACAGTGTAAATGAACATTTAACCACAACCTAATGATATATAGCACAGCACAAAAAAAAGTTAGCTTTGGAACACACCTCTGACCAAGTGGTCACAAAAGACACAGGCATTAGCATTAGCATTAGCAGACTCTGCTCCTCCCGACCACAAATGCAGATTTAAAATCCACTTTTTACTGTGTTTTTCTGTGAGCTTTTTCCACTTCTCACCTTTGTGAATAACAATCTTTGGTACTCTAAAAAAAATCACTTTTCCTTCTCTGGGTTAGAACGATTATCGCAGCCGTAAACTACACAACACAGACATTTTCCCAACGGAAAACTCACTGGGCTTCACTTCCTGCCTTCCATATCAACATCGCACGCTGACTATAGAGCAATGTGATGTCACGTAAAACCAACCTATTTGTTCACAAGCTGTCCATCAAACCTTTATCTGGAACCAATCAGCTGTTACGACCCACCCACCCATTTAGATGCATGAGGTTGACAGATAAAATAAATTGATGATCCACTACAACACAAGGACAAGGAAATAATTAATTCATTAGTAAAATAATAATATATGTTTTTTTGTTTTTTTTTTACCTAAAGTGAATTGCTTATTTGAATTAATTAATAACACATTTAGTAACACATTTATGTATTTAATTCCAATTTTAATTCATTATTGACATATTTAATTACTTCATGATGTATATATTTAATTTTGGTCATCCACATTCACCACCTCCACTCATTCAGCTCAAACTGCAGTTTTACTTTTACAAAATTTTAAAATATTGAAGATAAAGACCCCCCCCCCGCCCCTCCAAAAATAAATAAATAAAAATAAAAATACAACATTAAATCAAACACTTGGGAGTAATTTTAAGGATTTTATTCATTACCATAGAAACAATGTACATAAAAAACACATGGACCATGAAATTATTAAATAATTAGTGAAAAACTAACATACGTTTTTTGGTATTTTAATGAATTAATGATGGATTTAATAATGGATTTAATTCCAATTTTAATTAATTAATTGATTAATTAATTAATTAATTACATATTTAAGCAACTGTTTAATGATGTATTAATTTAATTAATTTGAGCATTTTTAGTCCCACATACAGGTCATCTTTTCACAATAAAATGGAAACAAATTCATAAATAAAAAGCAGTGTGAAGCTGAACCAGGTGATTTTACCAGTGTTGTGTTGTTCGGTACCTTAGGTCTTCTAGTGCGGGTCTACAGTAAAGCTGCCAGCTGGACCATCCAGTACCGCTACGACGGTCTTGGTCGACGCGTGGCATCCAGGAACAGTCTGGGTCAGCACCTGCAGTTCTTCTACGCCGACCTCAACTACCCCACCAGGATCACCCACGTCTACAATCACTCCAGCTCCGAGATCACCTCCTTCTACTATGACCTGCAGGTAACACTTCCGGCACCACCTTAAAGAACGTCCAGCTGATCCACCTACCCTGCCTCCCCCCCCAACCGTGACAATACGCCTCAAATTCACCCCTTTTAAAGGTTGAACATCTATGAAAAACAGTAATAATTCCTCTGATATGGAAACATGTCATTCCTTTGTAACATTATTCCTGTGGTTCTGCACATGTTCCTGGTCTGGTTGCCATGATGACATAAATATTTGCGGTGGATGACGCACATATTTGTGGTTGATGCCATAAACATCCACATATTGGGCTGTGGACATTAGTTTGTTGATTCTTATGATTGATTAGGTTGAGCTGCTCCTTCATAATTCTGACAAAAATAAAGACTAACATCACATGTAGTATCTGGTTTAACATGTTGTTAGCGTTAAGGTAGGCTAACCATAACCCTAGTTGTTTTGCCTTCTCATATTTTTACAGTTTTGAGCAGTAGGTTAGTGCAGGTTAGTGAAGCTGCAGATCACATGCTTTTATTGTGAAATTAATGCAGTTTGTGAAATGACGCCCTCATTAAAAACTAATGTTGTTATTTATTGTCCTGCTGTTAACACTGGGGGAGGTGTTCTAAAACTAAACAACTATAATTAAAACCTTCTAATCATTGCCTTTGTAATGATAATCACAATACTTTATTAACCCTGGGGGGGGTTAGAATTTAAATGTCATGAAAAGATGCAGGAAACAAATGATCAATAAAACAAATACACATGTAAAAGATATTAAATATAACTCGACTTCCATCCATTTCCTGAAGGAAATATAAACCGTGTGTTTGTCTCTTATCGCTGGAGTTGTGGCTGATGAAAGGAAGAAATATCTGTTGTTTATTCATATGTGGAATCTGTTTGTCAGTGTTTGTGGACTGAGTCAGTTCCATTTAAGCTCCTCCCATTTTCTGTGAGGAAGGGACTTTCCCCATTGCCATGGAAACCGGCCTGGAGTTACACACACACTGAGCTGACTTGGAGTAAAGCCTTTCTGAATGTTAAACCATGCCTCTGAACTCCTGCGATTTTTGGGAAAACTGTAAATAATTGTTGAAAACAAAGTGATGTCATGAGTGACAGGAGGTTCTGAGGAACAAGTAGATATATTTATTTTTCCTGTACTGTAAAAAACAAGTGAGATACAGCAGTTTTAAAACCACTGAACTCACCAATATGAAGCAGATCTGTTAGTCTGTCAGTCATGTTAAAGTCCCGCCCACAGTGTTTGTCAATCATGTTAAAGCTCCTCCCACAGTCTTAATTGTCTGCAGGTGTTTCATAGTGCCAGGAGCACTGTTGCCATGGTGATGAGCAGTGGCGGGAACTTCAAAGGGCAGACTCATAGACAGCTCCACACTCTGTTACATGGAAAAAATAGGTGTGAACATACTGCCGAACTACTGCCATTTTTGGTAAAACTGTAAATAATTGGTGAAAACAAAGTTGATGATGAGTGACAGGAGGGTCTGAGGAACAAGTACATGTACTTTTTATGTGTGTACTGTGAAAAATAAGTGAGTTAGAACAATTTCAAAAACACTGAACTCAACATGAGACAGAAATGATTTTTCCAATAGAAGTCTATTGACAGAAATCCCTGACATCATCCCAAACAGGTTCCTGTCATTTCACTTTAAAAAGAGCTAGATCTTCAAACCCTGGCTTGTTTGAATTCTCACAACCATGGCAACATTTGTGGAAAAGATTGTTTGTCTACTATTTATGGTTTTGTCGTGAGGACGAGTTATTGAGACATTTTTCAGCTTAATTTTTTCTTCTCTCGTGCCCTAGCGATGACATCACCCACTGATAAAAAGTCAGATTTTGGTCTTTTCAGGGTGGATTTACTGAGTTCTCTATCGACAACCGTAAATCACACCCTCATGACAATCACATCCTAAAGACACAACAAAAATGACTGTGTTTGAAAGTTTAAATAAAGTCTGTGCCACAAAGTATGAAGAAGCAGTAGTGTTGGAAAAAAAGGAAAAAATTTTTGTCGGTGTAATAGGTGTAATCTCGGGGCCAATCTCACGAATTTTTCCTATCTACTGCAAAACACTACGATGTATCGTTTCAGAGTTATAGCCACATAAACATGGCCCAATTCCTTTCGGATGGACATTTTTGACTGTTTTTTCACATTTTATAAGAGATCTGTGCATCACAATGTCAATAATGATGGATAGCACATCTTTCCAGACCAGGCCATACAGTTTTTTTGTATGAGTCATAATAAATATGACGAACAATATAATCCTGTTCCTGCATTGCATTCAAACACACGGGTCATAAATAATATGATTTACATTATGTACATTATTGCCAGGTGAGAGATAACTAGTCCAGAATAGTGATCAGTTTAGTCATATTAGTGATCAGTTTAGTGTAAATCAAGTTGAATTATTATTAGCCTGTAATTAATTATAATTAGTTGTTAATGTTTATGAATGTGTTTGTGTTCGTGCAGGGTCACGTGTTCGCGATGGAAATCAGCAGTGGAGAAGAGTTTTACATCGCCTGCGATAACACAGGAACTCCTCTGGCTGTTTTCAGTAACAACGGACTCCTGCTTAAACAGGTGACAGTATTTACACGCCTGTAAGAACAGCTGATGGCGCTCTGCTCTGGGCCTAACACGTATGTGTGGTGGTGGGTCTAACACGTATGTGTGGTGGTGGGTCTAACACGTATGTGTGGTGGTGGGTCTAACACGTATGTGTGGTGGTGGGTCTAACACTTATGTGTGGTGGTGGGTCTAACATGTATGTGTGGTGGTGGGTCTAACACTTATGTGTGGTGGTGGGTCGAACACTTATGTGTGGTGGTGGGTCTAACACGTATGTGTGGTGGTGGGTCTAACACATATGTGTGGTGGTGGGTCTAACACGTATGTGTGGTGGTGGGTCTAACACGTATGTGTGGTGGTGGGTCTAACACGTATGTGTGGTGGTGGGTCTAACACGTATGTGTGGTGGTGGGTCTAACACGTATGTGTGGTGGTGGGTCTAACACGTATGTGTGGTGGTGGGTCTAACACTTATGTGTGGTGGTGGGTCTAACATGTATGTGTGGTGGTGGGTCTAACACTTATGTGTGGTGGTGGGTCTAACACGTATGTGTGGTGGTGGGTCTAACACGTATGTGTGGTGGTGGGTCTAACACTTATGTGTGGTGGTGGGTCTAACATGTATGTGTGGTGGTGGGTCTAACACTTATGTGTGGTGGTGGGTCTAACACGTATGTGTGGTGGTGGGTCTAACACGTATGTGTGGTGGTGGGTCTAACACTTATGTGTGGTGGTGGGTCTAACACTTATGTGTGGTGGTGGGTCTAACACTTATGTGTGGTGGTGGGTCTAACACGTATGTGTGGTGGTGCAGGTGCAGTACACAGCGTACGGTGAAGTTTACTTCGACTCCAACCCAGACTTCGTGCTGGTGATCGGTTTCCACGGCGGACTGTACGACCCTCTGACACGACTGCTGCATTTCGGAGACCGAGACTACGACATTCCAGCAGGACGGTGAGGACCCCCCTGTCCTCCATCACCCTCCCCCCCTGTCCTCCATCACCCTCCCCCCCCTGTCCTCTATCACCCCCCTGTCCTCCATCACCCTCCCCCTGTCCTCTATCACCCTCCCCCTCTGTCCTCTATCACCCTCCCCCTCTATACTTTATCACCCTCCCCCTCTGTTCTCTACCCCCCTGTCCTCTATCACCCTCCCCCTCTGTCCTCTATCCCCTCCCCCTCTGTCCTCTGTCACCCTCCCCCTCTGTCCTCTATCACCCCCCCCCATACCTCATTTCTAACCTAATGCTTTGTATTGCAGGTGGACAACTCCCTCTGTCCCTCATATTTAACCAGGTTATTTGTCTTCCAGGTGGACAACTCCTGACATCAGTACATGGACACGTGTTGGAAAAGACCCTCAGCCGTTCAACCTGTACATGTTCAGAGGAAACAACCCCATCAGTAAAGTTCACCAGGTCAAAGAATACGTCACAGGTAAACACTCCGACATACGCCACCGTCCAACAGGAAATAGACCAGAGGATTATAAGACCTGGACACAAGATAGACAAAATTAGTCCAAAAATGGACAAAATAAGGAGAAAAGTGAAAATGAATAAAAACTGAAGAAAACAGGCAAAAAATAGTTACATTAAGATTTATTGATGGAAGGATTAGAAATGAATCCAAAATGTTTAAAATAAGGAGAAAATGGACAAACATTAAAAGTAAAATGTATGAAACATGAGAGAAAATGGTTAAAAACAGAACAAAATAGAAAAGAAAATGGATTAAAAAGAGAAAGAGAGAGAGACTTTTTTATCAAACTGGGAACTTATAAAACAATGTCCTCATTTTCAACATTTTAAAGATTTGTTGAGTTTGTTCATCACATTTAAAATCTATTTTTATTTATATTAATAAACGTCTGGGAAATCAAATAATGACAAATGTCATTATATAGTTTTATATTAGAATAAATATTATTGCATTGGTTAGTTTGGGTTAAATTATTCTTAGTTTATTATTAGTCATTGTAGTATTTTAAATGTTCTATCTTTAAATAAACTTATTAAAAAAGGAGGAAAAAAAGTTCCACCTTCAAATTTCTATAATATTTTCATGAAGGTTAAAAGTTCCAGTTTTATCAAATAAAACACAACAAAAGGAACATTTTATATTCTTGTCTTTATGTTTGTCTTTCTTTAAATAAAAGGTTAAGTTTGTGTTTGAATAGTTAAAATGTTTAAAAATAAGATTGACTTTTTCCTTGACGTTCAGGTGTAAAATCTTATTGACACGAGTTAAAATAATCTGAGGATAAATGTGGAGACAGTTTGGTCCCATCCTGTGGACACATATTCTTTTAGAGAAGAGGACGCGTTAGAGAATCATTAATATAATAGGAAAAGAAAAATCTGCTTTTTTTAAACTACAACCAGTGAGCAAGGAAACATAAAATAAATCCAAAAGAACAGCTTTTACTTTTACGACCTTTGACCCATAGAGACCCAGAGCTACTTTTGTGATAGGCTCCAAATTATTATTTTCTTTATATTTAATAAGGCTGGAAAAATGAATGCAGATTAACCCTTTAACTCCTGAATCATTAGCATTCCTAAAAATAATAATAATAAAAAAAAGAAAAGCAACAAAACCAGCCAAACTGATAATTAAAATGTACAAAAATAAATAATAAATCAACAGAATAATAAGAAATAATGAACAAAGTAAAAGACAAATGGAACAAAAGTGAAGCAAAAAATAATTAATCCAAAGTGAACCTGTGATTAATCTGATAAAATGTTTAATCATGTGATCATGTGAAGTGATTTATCCCTTTAATTATTATATTATTGGTTTCTATACTATATATAAATAATACTGTGTTACATTTTAGGGACTAATTGTGCCACGTTTGTATATTTTTATTGTCAAATTCTTAAAATTGTTAAAATAAAGAATAATGAATAATAATAAACTGTGAGTGAATGAATGTGATTTTCCAAAAGTTTAGTTTGATTGTGTGTTTGTGTTTGTTTTTGTCCAGACGTGAACATCTGGTTGGTCACGTTTGGTTTTCATCTTCACAACGCCATCCCAGGATTCCCCATCCCCAAGTTCGACCTGACGCAACCGTCACTGGAAATGAAGAAGAGTCAGCTGTGGGACGACCTGCCTGTGAGTAACTGCACTAAAATAATTATTAATATATACGTTTAATCTGAAATAATGAAAGACACAAAAGAAACATTCACGTTCAGTTAAAAACAAGGAACAAAAAAAAAAAAACAGCTCAATGAGATCAGAGTTTTCAGATCTTACATCACTAACGCTGCCATAATATTATTACCTCCACCAACGACGTATTAAAATTATGTCCGTTTGTCTGGAGAATTAAGCAAAAAGATCTGAACAGATTTTGATGAAACTTTCAGGAATGATAGATAATGGGTCAAGGAAGAATCCATTAGATTTTGAACAATGAAGGTCAAAGGTCAAGGTCGCACTAATGGTCAAAACTTAAAACACATCAGTGGTAATATCTCAGGATTTAGAGAAGATAGAATCTGATGTTTTTGTTCATTCACATGGTCTGACCTTCAGACATCAGATGGGTCAACACCTGTGGCTCTAACCTTTGACCCCTAACCCTTCAGACATCAGATGGTCAACACCTGTGGCTCTAACCTTTGACCCCTAACCCTTCAGACATCAGATGGTCAACACCTGTGGCTCTAACCTTTGACCCCTAACCCTTCAGACATCAGAAGGGTCAACACCTATGGCTCTAACCTTTGACCCCTAACCCTTCAGACATCAGATGGGTCAACACCTATGGCTCTAACCTTTGACCCCTAACCCTTCAGACATCAGATGGTCAACACCTGTGGCTCCATCACGTCACATTTTGACGTCATATGACGACATATGAAGCCTTGGCGGAGGTCTGCTGTTTCTGACTGCCTTGTTGTGACTGTTTAGCTTCATTTAATGCTCCTTATAGTGTGTAAAATACAATAAATAAATCATTAACTTAACATTGACAGGGATTTTTCATGGACACTCCATTAGATGTAGGATACTATGTTTACAGATGATCATTTAGAATTACACAAACAGGGAAGAGTGGTGTTCTGCTGTCTCTGATATATATATATATATATATATATATATATATATATATATATATATATATATATATATATATATATATTAGGGCATTAACGACTTCAGTTTTTTTCAAGTCGACTTATCTGTCAATAAAGTCGGACTTTAGTCGACTTGTCATGATGACGTCATGACATAGTCAGCTGGAACGACACAGACACGCGGCTAAAAAAAACAACAACAACAACACACGGACATACATCTGTCCAGCAATGAGCAACTTGTATTAAAGTTCACTGCAACCTAACAATGTCCACTGACAAGACCCGAATCATCAGCATTTTAACACCAACAAAACAAAGGCTAACGTTAGCAAAGAGTTTCCTGTTAAATTCAACAGAACATCAGTAGGTGAACATATGTCCACATTTTGTCTGGACCCATGGCTCTAAAACTGGACTGTCCACACGTCTGTCACACTCCTCACTTTTCATATTAAGTGCAGAACGTTTAACTCAGCGGCGATAAGACACACACCACTGTCCACATCATGTCTGGATAAAATGAGCACCTTCGCTACTGCTCACTCAGGTTAGCTAGCGGATAATGCTAATATCAGGTTAGCTAGCTGCCAGTGTTGGGAAAGTTCACCTTAATTAGGAACTAGTTCAAAGTTCAGTTCAAGTTAGTCAATATGAATTAGTTCAGTTCATTGTTCATTCTTCCAAATTATGAACTAGAAGTTCATGGATCCCAAAATGAACTTTTTCGTTCTTTTTTGTGTTATTATTGTAAACGTTTCTAACGTTATCTTGTAGTCATCTTGTAGTTATCTTATTTCCAAGAACGGGACAACACCTGCTCCTGTCACCATCACACTCTGTACATTTAACTCTTTTTCTCTGCTCCCAAAAACTCTCTGCACCCCCCCCCCCCCCCCCCCCCCCCCCGAATAATACAAAAATTACATCTATGATAATGCAGTGTTTTGATCACATTTTATTCCTTATAGGACTCAATAATTACAACGTGATAAGAACTAAATGTGAACTACATAACAGCACAGTTCAATAAATGCCAGAATAACCGCGTTCACAATTTCCCGTTCATTTGGCAAAAGTGAACAAGTCGTTCACGTTCGTTAAAAATATGATATAGTTCATGAACGATCGTTCAATGAACGCATTCAGGTACAACACTGCTAGCTGCTTATATCACACAGATTAGCTAGTGAATGCCTCTTCAGATGGCTGTACCGTTTTTCATCTAAGGTGAAGTACAATCATGTAC
The DNA here is from genome assembly GCA_020466265.1 of Siphamia tubifer. Taxonomy (NCBI): domain Eukaryota; kingdom Metazoa; phylum Chordata; class Actinopteri; order Kurtiformes; family Apogonidae; genus Siphamia; species Siphamia tubifer. Next base: position 53,390,128 of record CM035783.1, read on the forward strand.
AATCATGCGATGTGTGTCTGTCCACCACAACTGTCTTACCAGCAGCAGCCACGTCTTGTTCAGGTCTGACTGTGTTTATGCGCACGTGTGCGCGCGAGAGAGACAGGCAGAAAGAATAACATGCGACTTGTCGACTCCTCCAAATTTAAGTCGACTCATGCTACAGGAGTCGATGTGTCGACTAGTCTGTTAATGCCCTAATATATATATATATATATATATATATATATATATATATATATATATATATATATATATATATATATATATATATATATATATATATATATATAGTATGTATATATACATACAGTGGTACCTCAATTTACGAAATTAATTAATTCCAGAAGTGGTTTTGTACCGTGAATTTTTCACAAGTAGAGTCGCATTTTACATATAGAAGGCCTGATTGACCCCAATACTACCCCCCTAAACCCTTTAAAAATTATAAAAGTATACACATTTGATATGAATTATGTGTTAAAAATCAAAGAAAACCATTTAAATGAACAAGACATGCAAATTATCTCCATACTATTGTGGTTGTTTTAATTGTGGTCAGTGTTTGTTGACCGTTTGGGTCAAACTTTCACCTTCAGTGTTTGTTAACGGACCCATGATGAATAATGAATAATAAAGTTGTAATGAACACATTGAAAAAACTCACCAAACAGTAAAGGTATTTCCACACTGACCATGCTCAGAACTCCCTGACCAATGAGGGTTCACGACACACCAAAAGCATCATGGGTAGCTCCCTCCTAGCCAATGAGAGGCCAGTGGGGTGTTGGGAGCAATGGGAGAGCAATTCTATCAAATAGAAAATATGATGCTACGTACCTACAGTACTTTACAATATGTACTGTATTTACGTTTGGGGGTTTTGGTTTCGTAACTTGAATTTTCTTTCATATTCTGAGAAGAGATTTTCTGAGATTTTACATAAAGGCCTTTCATGACTTGGATTATTTGTTAGTTGGGTCAAAAATATGAGATTAAAAAAATCTAAATTATCAAATAAAAAATCTATATACCAGACACTAAGCACAATCAGGATGAATCCGTATATAAGGCGCACTGTGGTTTTTGGAGAAAGTTAGTCTTTTAAGTTCACCTTATGTTTTAGAAAATACTGTATGTGTTTTTACACTGGGTTCATTGAATGCCAGAAAAGACGCCGACGTGTGAAGCTGTTGAACGACCGTTGCTAAAACAGACGGAAAAGTGGAGAAGAAACACCTGAGCAAAAATCAGCTTAAAGGAGGAAGGAAAAGGGTGTGATCTGAAGTGTGAGTGTACTTATTGGTGCAGTGTGGTCGCCGTGGCGATGGCCTCTGTTCCCTGAAAACTCACAGGCTCACAGAGGCGTTGATCATCTGACAACAGCTTCACACCGACGTAAAAAACACACGAAAAAAATAATTTCTACTGGTTCGTCTCAGTGTGTTTGGATTTTCAATCCAGTTTATTCTGAAAATCTGTAAAATAACTTCCTGTCACAGTCGAAAGAATAAAAGCAGAATAATAAGTTTAAAAATAGTCCTGTTACTGCAGGTGTGTGTTAGCATTAGCATTTATACTTTTAATCATATATAACATCAACAAACTAAACGGAAAACATAAAAACAACAAATCCATTGTTTTGAACGTGTGAGGTATGTGTTTTTTTGGGGGGGGGTAAGATTTTTAGTCCAGTAACCCCTGACATGGGCAAAACATTTTTGGAAGAAAAATTGAGTGTCTGATTTTTTAAATCCAAAGTTTTTATCTCATAATTTAATTTTTTTTATCTCACAATTTTGACTTTTTATCTTATAATTTTGACTTTTTATTTAAAAATTTTGACTTTTTATCTTATAATTTTGACTTTTTATTTAAAAATTTTGACTTTTTATCTCCGATTTTGACTTCACTTAATGTGCCTTATAGTGTAAAAAATACGGTAAATCTAACAAAACAAAACAAAAAAGATTGAAAAAAAAGGTTATAAAGCAGTGATTTAAACCAAACTAACCAGTGTAGTGATATTTATCCCATAAAGTAAAAGTATATTGTGACATTATTATAGTTTAATATCCCAGGAAAAAAAACACCTGATTTTAACTGTTAAACTACGAGCCTAATGCTCTTTATATCAGCTTTAGAATAAAAAATATAGCTCTGCTCAAATTAACAGCTAAAGAAACAGGATATTAAGTGACAAACACAGACGTGTTTGACGACTAGTGTCGACAAAGACGCCTTTGACTTTTCATTTTAGCTCCAGGTGTTAATTACGGAGCTGCGGCGCGTGTCAAACACGTTAACGCTTTAAATAAAGCCTCTGTGTTTCTGTGTCACTACAACTCAAGCTAATCAGCTGAAACCTCACACGCACCAGGGAAAGGATGTGAGTGTGGAAAATGAGTGTGGGTTCAGTGGTAGGTCGCTGTGATGTCATCGTTTTCCCACAGAGTCAAAATAAGCGCTCAGATAAACGCTGTGACATCATCATCTTTAGTCCAGCGCTTATCTGGAAGTGTTTGACTTTAAAAGGTGGAAATGTTAGCACAACACTTTCAGTGAACTCTGGGGTCAAAGGTCAGCATGTTAGCACAACACTTTCAGTGAACTCTGGGGTCAAAGGTCAGCATGTTAGCACAACACTTTCAGTGAACTCTGGGGTCAAAGGTCAGCCGGTCGGTCTCCAAAGCAGGGGTCGTTCAGGTTCCACAGTTCCACCGTTGACACAAGAGGATCCAAAGTCTAGTTAAATACTACTATTACATACTACAGTATGTACTAGTACATACTGTAGTATGTACTAGTACATACTGTAGTATGTAATAGTAGTATTACACCTTCAACAGGTAGTGTGTAGTATTATATACTGTAGTGTGAAAATAGTACACAATACAGTATGTAATAGTACATACTACAGTATGTACTATTACATACTGTAGTAAAATACATGAATTTCCATCATTTTCTTTAGTTTTGATCTTAAATTTGAGTATGTTATAAAATTCCCCATATGTGAAAACTTATAAAAGCACATTATATTCATGTTTTTCCTTCTACAGTCATAAAGTTAACTCATTCATTAGATTTTGACCTGGCTGTAGCGGCCATATTGGATATCTCCATGTTGAGGCATCATGGGACGTTTTTGAGCCCGGCTCCAAAAGACACTGTCTGACAAAACTGAACATGAAATGCCTTCATGGTTCATCTGTTTGGAAAACTGAGTCTGACTATCTTAGTTTTTGTGAATGTTAGTGAACATTTTTGTTGTTCTTTGTGTTTTCTTGTTTTTGTTGCTAATTTGAAAACGGAAAAAACAAAGTAATATTGTTCACGATGAACTGAAATCAAATCAACTTTAATTTAATATGATTAAAAACCTTAATCATTTGACATTTGTCCTAGTTTTTAAGTCTATAAAGATGCTACAAGGTCACATGATGCTAGCTAACTGCTAACTCTGCCTCTGTGTGTCCTCAGGCTATCTCCGGGGTCCAACAGGAAGTGACTCGACAATCCCGGGCCTTCCTGTCCTTTGAACGGATGCCAGAGATCCAGCTGAGCCGGCGCCACTCGGACCACACCAAACCCTGGCTCTGGTTTGCCACTGTCAAGTCCCTGATTGGGAAGGGTGTGATGCTGGCGGTGATCCAAGGCCGCGTGGTCACCAACGCCCTCAACATCGCCAACGAGGACTGCATCAAAGTGTCAGCCGTGTTGAACAATGCCTTCTACCTGGAGGACCTGCACTTCACTGTAGAAGGCCGCGACACACATTACTTCATCAAAACCAGCCTTCCGGAGAATGACCTCAGCGCCCTGCGACTCACCTCCGGCCGCAAGTCCCTGGAAAATGGCGTCAATGTCACCGTGTCCCAGTCCACCACGGTGATGAATGGGCGAACGCGACGCTTTGCAGACGTGGAGCTGCAGTACGGGGCCCTGGCGCTGCACGTCCGCTACGGCACCACACTGGATGAGGAGAAGGCACGCATCCTGGAGCACGCACGGCAGAGGGCACTGTCCGACGCCTGGGCACGGGAGCAGCAGCGAGTCCGCGATGGTGAAGAGGGCGTGCGACTGTGGACAGAGGGCGAGAAGAGGCAGCTCCTTAGCAGCGGGAAAGTCCTGGGCTACGATGGGTACTACGTCCTGTCCATAGAGCAGTACCCCGAGCTAGCGGACAGCTCTAACAACATCCAGTTCCTACGCCAGAGCGAGATAGGGCGGAGGTAACACGGCACCGAGTCCGAGCCAGACTGTCAGAGACTTAATGGATTCGGTTTGAATAGAAAAATGGATGTCACGAAACTGAAATCAAAACTAGCCACTGAAGAAACCCCCCACCTTTCTCTTGTTTGCAAGTTTTTATTTTTCATAGAAGTCGAATTTGTAGACGAATGATGGTGGAACAATCAAATCGATACTTAACAAACTCGACCCTAAAACGGAAACGCAAACCACTCAACAATTACCAACAGGAACCTGCGCCAATAACGGGTTCAAGTCTCTGATCTGACCAATGCCTTTTCTTTCATCGTTTCTCTAATGTCATCTGCCTTTGAACAGCCTGCACGGATCATGCCCCTCCCCCTTTCTCTGGTAGGCGGGGTTTCACAGAGTGCTATAATCCTGTGCTGTCATAGCTGTGAAACAGTGGATGTGAGACAGGTTAAAACTAGTAAAAAGGCTGCTTTCAGCTTTCAGCAGCCTTTTGCGTCCAGACGAGCCCTCAAAGCATTTAGACGGTTGTGAACTGTCCAATCAAGTCGACTTTTACAAACTTTTACGTCTGTGAATCCCGAACAAACAAACGTTGCAGGTATCTTTATCTCTGTGGGTCCAGATAAGACCCAGCTTCTCTTCTATAGGATGTTTTGTTTCTATGGCCATCTGAGCCATCGAATGGAACTGTCGAGGAACTGACGTGGACTCTCTCTAAGAGAGACGGGCACAAAAAAAACAAAAGGACTACAATTTGTACGGAGAAAAACACACAAAAAAGGACTGAGTTTTTGTTTGGATTTTTGGTTTGTTTTTATATATAAACTTTTGTTTGCTTCGGACAAAAAAGGAACAAAAAAGTGTTTACATACTATTACCTATACCACTATTACCACGACAACCACCACCACTACCACCGCCGACGCCACTACCGGAACAGAACCATCGTCCCCACGGGAACCGAAAGAAGATTTTGAGTTGTGGTTCTTCTTTTGTTTGTTCGTTTCTTACCAATATCTGCGACCAGGGCACGTAGACGAAGCTGAGAATGGAGCGGAATGGAGCGCAAAAAATATGGTCAGCTGAGCAGAACACGAAAAATCTGGTTAGCAGAGCGCATTTCAATTCAAAGGCCAGAGCGATATTTTCATTTTGTTGTGATACACTCTCTCCAGAAGTCAAGGATAACAAACCGCTAACCACGATGACACATATGTTTTACTGATCACAAAAGGCAGTATTTCCTGGCCCGTAATGTGGCGGGAAAATGTAGAAAAATCCTTTCTCTTGAAAGTTTGAGCGAGCGCGAAGCGATATTAACCGAGCTGTGTGACAATATAGGAGAACAGGTTTTTAGTGAAGCTGTCGGGTGCACCTTTGAGCGATAGAGTGAAGTCGAGAATAATGATTGTTGGGGCGGTTGCTTCTGCGGTAATGAAATAAGAGGAACTATAACCAATTACAACAGTTACAAAAATTATTTACAGAAAGATTGTATCAAATTAAAGTGAAAAACCAACATGAATCAATGATAAAGACAAATCAGATCAAGGTCTGTTCATACTCGTATGGGTTCAGTCAGACCGAGGTATCAGCGAAGAAAATATTTAAAGGAAACAAATCAACCTGTGAATAATTAAGAGTTCAGAGAAACTAATGGAAAATAGGTTTAACAAAATAAGTTTTTTAGGAGAGTACAACCTGTTCGGATTAAACATCAGTTATATTAAAATAAACGTGAATGAGGCCAAATGACCCTGAAATTTCCTTCCACAACAACAATATGGCCCCTCCCACCACTGCCCTCTACCCCTCCCACCACTGCCCTCTACCCCTCCCACTGGTAGCAGGAAGGTGAAGTGTTCTTGCCACAGGACACAACAGCACATAACAAGGACAGAGTGGGATTCAAACCATCAACCCTTCAATTATTGGATGACCCACTCTACCAACTGAGCCACGGTCGCCCAAGAGAACAGCCACATAAGTGGGGAGTGGGAATTAGAGCTGAGAGTATTTTACCGAACCCGACGAGACTCGGTGGGTTCGGGCATCATTTTATCATTTGAATCCTGTCGGGCTTCGACCGCCGCGCTGTAATTTGAAAAACATCCGCCTGCGAACAGGGGTAGGCTCTACAAAGCTGTCAATCAAAACGGGCTGGGCTCAGGTCCAGTTCTATCGGGCCTGGGCCGGTTCAGTTCTGACTTTTAAGAGCCGTTTCACGCTCTAGCAGGAATTGCTTGGCGCTCAGCTCCATTCGCACGCCCTGTCTGCGATTTTTCAGGTCAGTTCTGAAAACCTCTTCGCCACACCTCACCCTTCTTACGAGGTCGATAAAATCGTACAGTTACAATAACAGTTGGAGCGACAAACAGGATGATGGACAACGGCGGCACTACGGCGATAGACTGAACTCGGACCACGTGGGCTCACTGGTTCAGACAAAAACACTGGTCCCATGAAGCCCAGGAGTCCATTAACTTCTGCAAAATGTGACTCAGCCTCATAAACGCATAGACCTTGTGCTTTTATCGGTCAAAGGTAGTAGTAATGCTTGCAATATAAACATGTTGTCATGGCTTTTGGGGGGTGGGGGGTGTGGGGGGGGGGTTGCTGTGAGTAGTAACTAATTGTTGCTTCTCTTTGTTTTTTTGCTCATTTGTCCTCATGGGGACGGTGCATTATTTGTCCTCATGGGGACAGTGCATTGTTTGTCCTCATGGGGACGTGGGATCATTTGTCCTCATCGGGAAAGTGCATTGTTTGTCCTCATGGGGATGTTGCATTGTTTGTCCTCATGGGGACATTGCATCGTTTGTCCTCATGGGGACAGTGCATCATTTGTCCTCATGGGGACGGTGCATAGTTTGTCCTCATGGGGACAGTCCATCATTTGTCCTCATGGGGACGGTGCATAGTTTGTCCTCATGGGGACATTGCATCGCCATCAGTGACTTTAATGAGTAACAGTTAATAGATGAAAATTTGATGTGGATGTTTTTCTCATTGATCGTTGGGTCTGTTCTTTACCGTGTGTATGTGTGTGTGTGTGTGTGTGTGTGTACTTGTATTCCTATCTTTATGGGGACATTGATATGTTTACACAGTTACACCATGGGGACCTCTGACACTATGGGGACCAAAATTCAGGTCCCCACAAGGGTTAAATATAAATGTAGGTCCCCACTAGTAAAATATAAATCTGTGTGAAGAATGCATTATTTTATTTTTTCACAAGTCCCCATAAAGCATGAGGGAAACTGGTGCAAAGTGAAACATGTATGTTTCAAAGGTTTGAAGACTTTTTACTATTTTTTATTTGATTTATATCATTTCGTTTTTTAGACCTTTTAATTTGTTCTTTGTTTTGTTATTATTTTTGTTTGTTTCATGTAGATTTTAAATATATATATATATATATATATATATATATATATATATATATATATAAATTTTCCATTTTATTTTTTAATTAAATATTCACACTGGGGTTTTTTTTTTGGAGTTGGCTAATTTACATACAAGTAATGAGTACAAATTGGGTCCTCATGAGACATGGAAACGAGTATGTGTGTGTGTGTGTGTGTGTGAGTGTGTGTTTTCCGAGGGCGGGAAGGAAACTGTAATAATTGTTTCCAAATGGACAGAGTGTGAACTTCTGCCCAGAGAAAGAGTTTTAACATCATACACTCCCTTTCTTTTTCCTTTTACAGACAATGAAGATGATGATGATGATGATGATGAGTCAACAATGTGTTTTTTTGGCTTTCTGTTTTTTATTTTATTCTGAAGGTTGAGAAATTCCACTTATCCGTACATCAATATTAGTCTCAGAGAAAGTAATTTATGTACAGTGTTTCTACGGTAAAGAATAAAATCCTTGAAATTAGTCCCAAGTGTTTGACTTAATGTCGTGTTTGGATTAGAGGGGGCGGGGTTTGTGTCTTTATCTTTAATATCGGTTTGAGCTGAATAACTGGAACAGATCTACATCTGGTTTTATGGACTCAAACTAACCTGACTGTCACCATCTGGGACCCTCCCACAACCGAACCATTTTCAAAGGAGGGGCCTTATCTAAAATCCTTGCATGTAATTAGATGAAGAATCTGTTCATCATCTTGACTGATGCGCTGCTTCAGCCACTCACATTGAACTCAAGTCATGACGTAGCTCAGCGCAACAGCAGTAAGAAGAGTCGTACTGCAGCAGACCACCATCAAAACAAAGGCCACAATATGGATGCACCTGAACGCACCACTGCAAATCACTATTGTCATTAGCCTAGCCACGCTAGCCCCCCTTAGCAGCAGCAAATATAATGTGCTAACGTAGTTTCACTCTATATAACTTTTGGCTAGATTTCCCTGAAACTGGCTGAACAATCACGGTGAAGTATAGCCTCCTGGCGTCCACATATGTGGACTTTACACTTTCTGTTGTCTAGATGACGGTGTCACATGTTGTTCTACAAAGCCTGGTGTCCTCATGACGATGGTGAAATGAACTTCCAATTAATTTCCTGTTCACTCACTTCTTGGGATGTATCGAGGTGGTGAAGTGAGTATGGACTAAAATCTAGTCCAAATTAAATGTAAATATTAGGAAAATGTGGATTTAACAATGTGTGGCTCCACTGGGAATGGCCTTTTTTGCCTTCGCTCCACCAGACTTCATTTAAATGGGGTAAAAAGTTCAGTGTCCGGGGGTGTTGGTTAGGAAGAGGTTAAAATCCAGTGGCATTTTTAGGAGTACGCAGTCATGGAATATTTGTCCATTTGTCATGGTTAAAGTGTGTATGAAGCCTGTTGACGCTGAAGAGGAACCCAGTGCCGTCACACCAGCCTCAACGTCCACTCATGAGAAGTCCAACGTGGGGACACTGATTGGCTCCTTCGGTTTTGATATGGTTGTGTGAGGCAATAGCAACGCCCCCTAGTGTGTAGTTTGGCAAAACGCAGCCAGAAGCGTGAGTCGGGTTATACTAAAACTGACAAAAATTAAAAAATAAATGCATCATTAGTTATTTTTAGTTAATTTGTTAAACAGTTAAACATGAATGGGTGTTTATAATAAGACAAGTTTGTTAAATACAGTAAAGTTTCCACCTGTGGGTCAAATATTAAAGAGAAGTCATTCAATAATAAAAAAATTAGCTTTTCCATAAAAAACTGGCACATTTTAATGCTCTGAAATACAGTATTTTAAATGCAAATGCTATTATTTTTATGTAAACAGCTGACGATTCTGTATATATCAATAGAAACGCTGGCGCTTGCCTTCAGTTGGGGTTTGACGTGGCGTATAATCACAGCTACAGTCGCAGATTAGCATTTTGAATGTTTTTACTGGTGTTGGAATAAGTGTTTGAAGTAAAAAGCTATTTAAGAAACGGAGTTGAGCATTTCTATCCACAAGGTAATAACTATTGGGACTAATGTTTCCCAAACTGCTCCAAGTTTGTTTGGACGTAAAAACAGGAGGGTGGGGGTTAGCGGGGGTTAGCGGGGGTTAGCGGGGGTTAGTGGGGGGTGCTCCCACAGCTCGCAGTCACAGCCCAGTGACTGGTCATTTAGGTTCACGTCACCTCAGATTTTCTTTGGTGCAGATCAGTTTCTCTTCCAGGACAGCGGTATTCGCCTGGAGACAGAGCAGCGCCTGCCGGTTTGAATCCCATCATTGTACACGAGGAAAAAGAGAACGACTCTGACCGCAATGTTTGATCAACACCTGAAAGTATGGTGAGGTTCTGAAACTGGACCGGCTGCTTCTGGAGGAAAAATGCCCAAATTTTGTGAATAAAAGTCATTCATAGAAATTTAACAAAAACTGGAAAGAGGGTTTTTTTCAGAAGTGGAATCGGTGGACCACACAAACCTACAATGGAAACAAACCCTAACCTGACACTGATGGCTTTTCTATTTGAACCTCAAAGTTCACCAAAACTACTGTTTTCAATTCAATTTTTTTTTAGTTGGCATGAAGTTGTTTTTAGGTTTAAATACCTGAGATTGTACAAAAATGTACAAAATAAGATTAGATTAGATTCAACTTTATTGTCATTGCACATGTCACAAGTACAGAGCAACGAAATGCAGTTAGCATCCAACCAGAAGTTAGCATCCAACCAGAAGTTAGCATCCAACCAGAAGTTAGCATCCAACCAGAAGTTAGCATCCAACCAGAAGTGCATAGCAGTGAATAAATGATATAGACATTGTAAATATACACAGTATATGTAGGAGGTGCTAAAATGAGATGATATAAATAACTATGGATGCAGGTATGTACAAACTATAACAGACTATGACTATGTTACAGTATGAGGAACTATAATATTATAGATTTTTGAGGAAGGTATGTACAGACTATAGACAGGTTATTGACAATGATACAATGTATTATCACAGTGATTATGGGGAAAATTCAACAAAAATAAGTAGCAAAATTCATCAAAAATTTGATAAATTAAACATAGATTGATAGATGTATAAATGGAAGAATTAAAAATGAGTCCAAAATGTATAAAATAAGGGGAAAATGGGAAGATACAAGCAACGACATGTATGAAATGTGAGAGAAAATGAATAAAAACTGAACAAAAAAGGAAAGAAAATGGATGATTCATATATATATATATATATAAACAAAGAAGAATGCTAGATAATTAATAAAAGGTCTCCAAAAAGGAAAACTTTGGACCATCTCTCAAATCTGGTTAAAAATGGTCTCGATCATTATTTAACACCTTGAACCACCTCCAGAATTGGGCCATAAAGAAAGATCTAGACCATTTTTTACCCACATTTGAACATGGTCCAAAATGTCCCTTTTTGGAGCCCTTACTATCGCCTTATCATTTGTTACCATTTTAACACAAAATGAGGGGAAAATCCTCATTTAAAAAAAAGTTTGTTGGTATATTTTTGTTTATTTTGTGAGAAATTTGAGTACAAATGCTATGCTACAATGCTAGCATTAGCCTAATATTAGAATTAGGCTAATGTGACACCTAGCTTATGACAAACATATTAGGTGCAGATTTATTTACTTCTTTCTTGAATAATTATATGCAATTAATAAATATTAAAAATGAATATTTAATCATGATTAATCAAAATCAATCTAAAACGACGTATTAATGTGATTGAATTGTTAATTATTTGACAACACTAATGAAACCAGTATTTTCTATAACACCCCCTTTCCTCCACAGGTGGCGTTTGAGGACCAACAGAAAATTGTGTAAAAAGCAGCGCCAACACCTGAGGGAAGGTTTGGAAATGCTGTTGGACATTTCTAGAATGTTCCAGCAACATGTGTTAGCAGCTGCTGGTGTTTGGAGGCGGTGGTTGAAGTGTTCCAGTGCGGCCCTGGAGGCGTTTGAGGACCACCTGAAAAAAGCTGAAAAATCCTGAAACCCTCAAACGCCTCAGGGAAGTTCAGCTTCATCCACACACTGGAACCTAAACCTGTTTCTGTCACAATTTAACACAAGAATCTTCTAGAAATAAACAGTTATTCCTATAAATGTAAAGAGTATAAAGTACAGATATTTATCAACAAATGTAGGAAGGGAAAGTACAATAATAATAATCAGATTATTGTTGGACTTTATCACTTACATGTTTTAAACATGACTAGTTCACATTCACCTCATTTCCCTTTTTTTTTTTTTTTACCCTCGTGCAACGTTTAAAAAAAAAAACTTCCTTCATTAACGTTAGTATTATTATTTTTTTTATTTCCTTTTTTTGTATAACACTGTTAATCAACCTCAGTCCTGATTAAAATGGGAAAGAAATTTTAAAAACTTATTTAAATATTATCCTGTTAAATGCTAATTTAGAAGCTGAGGTCAGTGATTTTAGGAGAAAAACAACATTATGTATTTTTAACATAAACACAAGGAATGTCGTACATATTATCACAGATTAATAATAGACTTTGAAACATATTTAGTTTTTTGCAGCCATACACCATAGGAAGTATATTTGCCAACAGCAGATTATTGATCTAGAGAAAATTTTGAAATTGTATATAAAAGTTTACTGAACAAAAATTATTTAAGTCAAAACAATGAAAGTTATGACAAAATTAAGAAAAATTACAGATAGTGGAGGTTTTTCCCCCAATGACACACAAGGATTGATTCCTATTTTTATTTGATTTGATTTTGATTTGAATGATTTATTTCGAACATGTGCAAAGTGCAACAATAATACAGCAATAATAATAATAATAATAACAATGACATGTCCGAAAAGCAGTAGGATGAAGCATAAGCTTATTTAATTCTACCCCTTCTTCACTTCCCCAATAACCTAAATTCATCTTATAGTAATATAGTGCATAGTACAAAAATGATGATAAATAAAATAATAACAATAACAATAATAACAATACCAATAATCAATAACTGAAGTACTAAACATAGACATATATACAAAAAACTAAAAAAAAAAACAAAACAAAACAAAAAAACAACTGAAAACAAATGAGCAGATAGGAAAGTAGGTAACAAATAGTTTTTTTGTTGTTTATTGTTTTCTTTTTTCCTCCCTTCCTTCTTCTTCCCTTTTTTTTTCCCTTTCCTTTTTCTAAGTTGTCTGCATTTTGCTCTTATTTTTTATTTTATTTTTCTATTCATTCACTTATTTTATTCATGTATTTATTTATTTATTTATTTTTTATATCCTTTAACCCCACAGAGGGGGAGTCAACAGTGCTCGAGATCAGTACATATTCCATTATTTGATTTTATTTATTTTTATTTAAATAGCTTAGTCGTACAGGCACCCACACACACACACACAAATAAACAACACAGAGTCAAAGGTCGTATTCAGTGGGTTTCATTGACTTCACTGCAGTAACAGTTCAGAAGGTCAGGGGTCAAAGGTTAACCCTCTTTATATTATAGACATAAAAATGCTTTATGTAAAGTCATGTGTATGAAGACTTCTGGGGACAACAGTTACAGTTACAGTTACACTCGTTAACCTGCACAATCACAACAAAGAAAAATAAAATCTAAACCTCATCGTTCTATACAGTCCTAGTTTCATCCAAGTCCCTAAAAACTTCACAAAAATTCTCCAATATTATCGTGAAATATTTAGGGACAAATGTTTCATGTGTTTTGATACATGTGGTTCATCAGACAAAAACCCAAAAAATGTTGATGTGTTTTTTTGTTCAAACTTAATAAAAAAAAAAAAAGCTAAAGTAAAATAGCGTTAGCTAAAGTAAAATAGCATTAGCTAACGCAGATATTCACTCTGGGGAGGTAAAGACAGTAAACATGTCTACGTCTAGAACCATCTATTAGATAAAAGCTAAAAAACTAAAACATCAGGTTAAAGGAGTTCCTCAGAGCAGCTGACTGGGCCTCCATATGATCGAACACTAAACTAGTGAAAATCACACACTCAGGTAGTGGGACAAACCCAGAGTGTATGGGAAAAGCAGCAGAGAAAGCCCTGCCCCCCCCCTCCTCCACCACGACAAAGACCCAAACACCAAATTAAACTGTAGTGAATTTCCAGTTCATCATAATATCAAAAGACGCCAAAGTCGAAGTATCCTTGAACGACACAGGGGGCCAGAAGACGCTCAGAAAAGACGCTCAGAAAACAAGCATCAAAGTCCCTTTCAATCCTGTCAGTCTTCATCCCCCCCCCTCCCCCAGGGTGAGACGTTAGCGGCCCCCCCCGGGTTTGGGTTAGCATGTTTCAGTCGCTGTTCAGTTTTCCAGAGCAGTTAATGGAATTAAAATCAATGACGATCTGGGTCGTCCTGGGTTTGAACTGCCTGTAAAATAAAAAAAAATACATTAAATTAAAACAATGGGGGGGGGGGCAACAGGAAACCGTCAGGGACCACAGGTAGAAAGACCAGAAAAATAAAAAAAATAAAAAAATACACAGAAGGGGATAAAAGTCACCTTTAAAAACATGCTATCAAAGCTCCGCCCCCTCCCCCCAAAATAAACACCAGCCCATGTTTAACCCATAAATACCCACATTGTTATTATTATTATTTTCACTCTATTTCTAGCTTTGTAACGTATTTAGCATCCATTTGTTCAAGTAATATTGTCCTTTGAATTTATTTTTTTATATTTCAATCTCACATCATGAAAACAGTGAAAATTGTAGAAATAATGACTTACTGCTTCTCTATTTAATGTTTAAGTGATTTATCAACATTTATAATAATAATATTATCTGTACTGTTATTTGTCCAGATTTAATTTCCCATCATGCATCATTGTGATTTAATGGCTAAAACAACACTACCCATATTTCCTAAATGTTACAACAAAGGTTTTTTATTAACCTGTAGAGGACGCCTGCCATGTCCAACAGTCTTCTGGACGCTGTCATCCCAGGACTGTCGTGGTATTTATCGGACAAGTACACCACGTCCTTAATACCTGAACAGAGAGGGGGGGCATTATTAACACATTATTCTATCATTTCACGTTATTTTCAGACGTACAACCAGCAGAGGGCGCTGTAGGCCTGATCATGACCCTCCACACTGACGTCCCCGTCAGTCAAATTCAGTTAATAAAGTTATTTTACAAACGAGAAACAACTTGACCGACCACAAACTAGGGTTGTCACGATACTAAAATTTCCAAATCAATACCGATACTAAGGATAATACTCGATACTCATTTCGATACTGGAGATGTGAGGGATTCCTTTTAAAATGTCCTCCATGGACTGATAAAAAAAGGTAGTGAGTGCGGGTGCAGAATAAATGCATGTCTATCTGTTGGTAAGTTACGGTAGGTCTATCTGTTTTACCCTTCTGCAGTGCTAACTGCAAGCCTCTTTATGGTCGAGCATTATGTGCGCGGGCGGCAGCGTATTGCATCATGTGACCACCGCAGACCCCATGCAGGACTATGGTAAGCCAAAGTGTTCACATAGCCACGCGTTGTCTTTATTATATCACGCGTTACAGAACGCGTTCTAGCACGCGCACTGGCGCGCTATCACGCGTTACAGGACACGCTCTGGTATGCGCACTGGCGCGCACAATGGCACACGTTCTAGAACGCGTTCTGTAACGCGTGATATAATAAAAACAACGCGTGGCTATGTGAACACTTTGGCTTACCATACGGGACTAGCAGCGCGCACGTCAAAAATGATAGGCTGACATGCTCACGGTGGCCTCCGTGGTGGTAACGTGATACTATGCGCTACCGCCTGGCTGCCGCCCGCACGCATAAACGTTCGACTATATCGAGGCCTTTAAAAGCAAAGTTGCATCGGATGGTCCAATCACAGACCTATAGAAATAGTGTATAGGTCTGTGGTCGCACTGGCGTCATCCCGTGTGCTGTCAGAGGCAGCTGGAGAAAAAAAGAGACTTTAACTTACACGCCGGCATTACAGCTGTGCCAGAGCTGACCGCGTTGATGCCTGTTTAGAATTCTTAACGTTACCCGCTACAAAAAAGCGGCGACGCGCCATAAAAACAAATATCGATTTTCCAGCAACTTAGTATCTAATTAGATACCACGGGTCAATATCGATTTAGTATCAAAAATCGATTTTTTTGACAACACTACCACAAACTCAATATCATGAAAGATATTTTTCACGGACCTGTGACTCACTTCCGGGTCAACCCACGCATCCCTAGCTGTGTTTCCATTACAGTTCTTCATGAAACAACATTTGGACAAAGTATATTTGTGCTTTGAACGTGTTTCCATTGACGGTCGTTGGAGGCAGTAGCTTCGTAACTCTGCTCAAATATCATCCTGTCAGATTTCACTGCCGTCACCTTCAGAGCTTCAGACTGACCATCACTCTGATAGTGTTAGAGTGAATGAATGGGCTAATTCTCTGGTCAGTGAAAGTCCCTGGTGAACTCTTTAACGACACTAACATGTCAAACCAACCAGCTAACATTATAATGGTCTGTACATGAGGTCCCTACAGTATCAGGTCAAAATATAAAGTGTAAACATACTCAGCACTTAACAACAAATTATATTTATTTAGTGTTTTTTTACACGATGGTAGCATTTAACACTTTACAGAACAGAGGAACTATTTCTCTGTAAAAAATACAAATGACTTAAATATTGAAAAACTAACAAATAATAAAAGTAAACCTTCACTGTGTCTACTGTACGAATCACCCTGTTCACCACTCCAAGATGGCCGCCGTAGTTCTGGTGTCCCAGCAGCCAATGCAGTAGTGTTGCGCAGGCTACCCACTGGCCAGTGGATATCCGCGGGTGACCCGCGAGTCGGGCGGGCTGGGTCGCAGTATTAATACATATTGCGGATGCGGGTGGGGCGGGTCAGGGACGATCAATACCTGCTGAGGTGTGTGTGTGTGTGTGTGTGTGTGTGTGTGTGTGCTCGGCTCGCGCATGTGCAAGCCCGTCACTTCCTGTTTTGAATGCTTTTTTATCCCAACTTTTTGTTATTTGTTATTAGCGCCAAATCTCCCTGAACACTCAGAGATAAGAGTGAAAATGTGGGACTTGATCAGGGAGAAGATTAAAACAGGCGATGCGAAGGTTGTACGAAAACGTTGTATGTGTTGGCTTTATAGAGTGATGATGTGGGTGGAGTCTATTTTATGTGCTGGAGTGCATATTGAGACGTTAGAAAGGAGGCAAAAATTATGCTTCATGACTTTTAACATTAGAAGCACAAGGTAAAGATGCTGCGAATGTACTATGTGAGTTTAGAGACAAATTTAAGCTCGCGGGTTGATAGCGGGGCGGGTTGGGTTTATCGATATGTGACATCATGCGGGTTGGGCGGGGCGGGCCTAGCCACGTCTTGGGTTTGGGTGGGGCGGGTTTCTGTAAAACCCCCTAACCACGCATCACTACAATGCAGAGTCTATGGTTGTTATGGTTACAGCGACTGCAGCTGCCATTTTAACTCCCAGAGAAGTGATCATGTGACCATGTACGTCACGTCCTATGAGGTATAATTGCACAAAAAAGTGTTTCCATTGCGCTTTCGCAATATATTAGAATTTCGAAGCTTCTGAAAAACCACCTCATGAAAGTGTGAAAACTTTTTAACGATATTTGAGGTTTTTTTTCAAAATTCAAGTGCTTCCATTACCAGTTTTTATAGCGATATTTACATTCTGCGAATTTCCAAAGGTAATGGAAATGCAGCGACTGATGCCTTGATATTTGTATGATTTTGTGTTTGAAATAAAACTGAACTGAACTCTGTGGTTAAAGGGTTAAAGGATATAAACCCACCTGATTGGATGATGAGTTTGGCGCACTCGTTACAGGGGAACAGAGCCACGTACATGGTGCATCCTTTCACGTCAGCGCTGTTTTTATTCATGATGGCGTTGAGTTCTGCGTGACACACTGAAGGAAAAACAGAACACACACACGTGTCAAGTGTGCCAAGTTTGTAATCAAGTAGCGATTGGGTAGTGAGTGTAAAACTTTATCTTTTTTTAAATATATATATATATTTTATTTTTTATTTTTTATTTTTCTTAATTTAAATTTTTTCAAAAATTTAAACTAGAAAATGAATGAATCCAATCACAATAATTAACAAAGAAAAATAAATACAATAAGACAATTTTTACATTTTATTAAATTAAAAATAAATTGAATTGAATAAACTTTGTCATTGCACATGTTACAATGAAATTAATGAATACGAGAACACTCATTTAGAAATAATTCATATTTTAAAATAATAATAATATATTTAAAGGATCATTGTAATTTATTTTTAAAATACATAAAAAATAATGTATTTGTTTTTAAAGTAAAGTCATCTCCAAACCTTTGAAAAATACATGTTTTACTTTACACCTGTTTACCTCATGCTTTATGGGGACTTCTGTAAAAAAACAAATTCATGTATTTATAGGGCCACATCATTTCTGTTTTACTAGTGGGGAACGTTTTTATATTTAACCCTTGTGGGGACCTAAATTTTGGTCCCCATTGTGTAACTATGTAAACATATCAATGTCCCCATAAGGACAGGGATACTCACACAGATAATGGCGCGTTATATTCAATGCAGTCAGGACTTTTCAGTGCTGTAGTTATGTCCCCACATGCATCATTTCTGTCACGTTGTCATTTGAAAAGTGTGTTTCTGTTTGATATTCATGAGACAGAGTTTTGATCTGGGTTTCTACGACCTTTACACATTCGCCTCAGCGGCAGCATTACCATTAGCAGCAGCCTCAGCAGCAGCCTCAGCAGTAGCAGTAGCATTAGCAGCAGCCTCAGCAGAAGCATTAGCAGCAGCCTCAGCAGCAGCATTACCATTAGCAACAGCCTCGTCAGCAGGGTTAGCAGCAGCCTCAGCAGTAACATTGGCAGCAGCAGCAGCATTAGCAGCAGCAGCAGCCTCAGCAGCAGCATTAGCAGCAGCCTCAGCAGAAGCATTAGCAGCAGCCTCAGCAGCAGGGTTAGCAGCAGCCTCAGCAGTAACATTGGCAGCAGCAGCAGCATTAGCAGCAGCAGCAGCCTCAGCAGCAGCATTAGCAGCAGCCTCAGCAGAAGCATTAGCAGCAGCCTCAGCAGCAGGGTTAGCAGCAGCCTCAGCAGTAACATTGGCAGCAGCAGCAGCATTAGCAGCAGCAGCAGCCTCAGCAGCAGCATTAGCAGCAGCCTCAGCAGAAGCATTAGCAGCAGCCTCAGCAGCAGGGTTAGCAGCAGCCTCAGCAGTAACATTGGCAGCAGCAGCAGCATTAGCAGCAGCAGCAGCCTCAGCAGCAGCATTAGCAGCAGCCTCAGCAGCAGCATTAGCAGCAGCCTCAGCAGAAGCATTAGCAGCAGCCTCAGCAGCAGGGTTAGCAGCAGCCTCAGCAGTAACATTGGCAGCAGCAGCAGCATTAGCAGCAGCAGCAGCCTCAGCAGCAGCATTAGCAGCAGCCTCAGCAGAAGCATTAGCAGCAGCCTCAGCAGCAGGGTTAGCAGCAGCCTCAGCAGTAACATTGGCAGCAGCAGCAGCATTAGCAGCAGCAGCAGCCTCAGCAGCAGCATTAGCAGCAGCAGCATTAGCATTACCCGCAGCCATTTCAATAAAGACATCATCAGTAAATATAAAGTGTACAGTGCAGTTGTAAAAGGTCACATGCGTTTTCATTTCTATGACCCTCCCTGGTGGGGACATTTGAACCAGGGGGTGGGACGCCAGGGGGTCAGGCTTAAAAATGAAGCCCAAATTCACCAAATGGTTTCATCATATTATGTTTTAATGATACACAACTGATTGACAGTTTGTTCTGCATGACATGAATCCATGTATCATTCGTTCATTCATTTTTCAAAATAAAACAAACAAGTCGTTTCTTTGTTATTTTGTTTCTAAAACCAAAATGAAAAAAAACAATGTTTTGTTTCCAGCGTGAGTGTAGAGGAAACACAGCCAGATGATGTGACTCAGGTTAACCATAATGACCTTCAGTTTCTGTGGGTTGTTAACATTCATTTACGCTTCACTCTATTTGCTTCAGGTCAAAATTGGATAAAAAGGAAAATTATCAGTTTTTTTCTATTATTCGTTTAAATAAAACCTACAGCTCAGGTCAAATTAAATTCAAGACTTTTTAAGACGTTTTTTAAATATCATTTGAAATTAAATTTAAGCCCAAGCCGACAATGAAAAAGAAAAAGGGAAAAAACCAGCAGATGAATATTACCTGGGGACAGTTTATTTTATTTATGTTTATTTTAAACAGAACTATTTGGTCCAGTTGATGCTATATTCATCAAGAAGCAGAACTTTAACATTTTGAATAAAACACACACACACTTGTATTAACCTCAGTATAATTACAGGAATATTTTACACCCACAGAATCATGTGTCCTTATTTTCTACTAACCCTAAATTATTTTTATAATATAAACAGACTAAATGTTACCAAATACTTTTTATTTCAAAGTAACAAATTACTAACGTGTCCACATTTTTAAGACTTGAAAATTTTATTTAAGATATTTTAATGACGATTAAGGCCTTATTTTTAGAACAATGAATTCAAAGCCTTTTAAGACTTTTCAAGGATCCGTAGGAACCCTGCTGTAGAAATGATAAATTATAAAATATAAAATATTTTATTAAAGACACGTTTCCACCCCAAACACCATGGATCATCTGAGCTGATGTAGAGAATGTAACGAAGACACAGGTGATTCAACGGTACCTACAAACACAGATCCACTACTGCCTTTGTTTCCTGTTTTACATTATTGGACAAACAGATGAATCCAGGACCAGCGACCTCTGACCTCTGACCTCAGTCAATGATCAAACACACCTGGATTCAACACCAGAAGAATTACAATTCCAGGGAAAAAAAATATTATTTCCAGGACATTTAGTTATTTTTATTAATGTATCTGCATAAGGAGCCATAGACAACAGGATCTGCAGTGACCCCCCCCCTCCCGGGTTTTGGAGGTTTTTTTCTTGCTGCGATTGATTATGGGTTTGTTTTTTTTGTAAAGCCCCGACATCGTTGTGATTTATGACTCTATAAATACAATTTAATTGAATGTCCAGATCATTTCCATGACTGAAAAAGGATGCTCTAAATTTTCAGGTTTTCCAGGACGCATGGAACCCTGGACACTTGCTATGTGATGAACTGCCATTTTATAAATTAAAAAAAAGGTTTAAATAGAGGCAGAAAATAAATGTAAAATTAATTTGTTCACTACCACCAACAGCAGCACCTGGTGTTTATGGGTTAAAAAAATAAAAATGGACTGAATGAAGCGACAGAGCTGAAGTTATTTATGGTCCTTTGTCTCCACCTACAGGTCATACACTGGTACTGCATGGTACTGCAGCTGTGCACCATAAGGGTACTTAGTGTGTGTTGTCACAATACTAATATTTTGGTACCAGTACCAACATGTATTTCAATACTTTTTCAAATAAACACACAGAATGCACATAAATAAAGTCAGTAATGACATTTTCTGTGTTCTCTTTTTATTTAATAAAGTATAAAAATACAAATAAAAACCAGAGCAGTGAAAAACTGGAAACTTTAGTTAAAGATCAAATGAGCATCAGTATATGACTAAAGATTAAAGACATCATGCTTTATGTTGAAAAAGAATTGAAAAGTAAAGACATGTTTGTATTGAATCAGTTATTATTTGGAAAATATCATATACATAAATCAAAATGGAATGAAAGAGCACCACTAATTCAACTGTTTAAAATGGAAATTAAACATTGTTTTGATCCATTAAAAGGATTAAAAAAAAAGTCAATCAAAACACTGCAGATAAGTGAAGTCTTTGGACTCATATAATACAATTTCACTTATATTAAATACCCCTGTATATATGTATATACTGTAATTATGCTTTTTGTATATTTATATTTTTGTTTTTTTTTTGTGTGTTTCCCTTATAGTGTTGTTTTGTGTAACTACTCTGAGTGTTTTGCCTTATTTATTTAACTCTATGTTTAACTTTATGTAACTGATGTGGGTATGGAAATAAAAAAATATAATAAAAGAGATAAAAGCGCACAACGACAATTTGTTTTTTGAAAGAACTATTATAACTAGAGTACTGGACTATTGTAGGATATTAAGGACTATTAACAATAGTAATAATGGATTAGATTTCTATAGCACTTTTCAACGCCCCAAAGCACTTCATTGATTGATCCATTATTCATTCACTCTCACATGCTCCCTCTGGTGGTGGTAAACTACATATGTAGTCACAGTTGCCCTGGGGCAGACTGACAGAAGCATAGCATCTGTCTGAGCTCCACCACTGAGTGACACTGGAGGGAACACAACAAACTGACTAGGACAGAGCGGGAATTGAACCACCAACCCATCGGTTCATGGACAACCCGCTCTACCAACTGAGCCGTGGCGCTATTGAAAGCTTTTTTTATATTTTGGTTTTTTTTGCCCGATGTGACAAAAATATGTTAAACTTAATGGTTTCCAGTGTTATCCTACCTGTCGTTCCCTGTTTGTCTTGTTAGTGTTTAACAGGTTGGAAGTGTTTCCTGTTGTCAAAGTGGTGTCTCTGTATTTATCATTTCTCTTTCCCTTGTTTGTGGTAAAACTGAAATACTTCCATATTGCACTTGTTGTTCCTGCTGGTCAGTGAGTCTAGGATGAGGCTGCAGTCATTGTCTCCTGTTACAACTCCATGTTACTGCTGAGTTTGAGGCGCTGCTGCAAGTACCAGTACTTTTCAAACGCAGTATAGTACCTTTATAAATGCCTCAGAACCATGGTACAGTACTAGTACCAGTATTCATGACAACACTAGTGTGTGTTTCACCATAAGGGTACTTGTGTGTGTGTCACCATAAGGGTACTGGTGTGTGTCTCACCATAAGGGTACTGGTGTGTGTCTCACCATATGGGTACTGGTGTGTGTCTCACCATATGGGTACTGGTGTGTGTCTCACCATAAGGGTACTGGTGTGTGTCTCACCATATGGGTACTTGTGTGTGTCTCACCATATGGGTACTTGTGTGTGTCTCACCATATGGGTACTGGTGTGTGTGTGTCTCAACATATGTGTACTTGTGTGTGTGTCTCACCATAAGGGTACTTGTGTGTGTCTCACCATATGGGTACTGGTGTGTGTGTGTCTCAACATATGTGTACTTGTGTGTGTGTCTCACCATAAGGGTACTTGTGTGTGTCTCACCATAAGGGTACTTGTGTGTGTCTCACCATAAGGGTACTTGTGTGTGTCTCACCATAAGGGTACTTGTGTGTGTCTCACCATAAGGGTACTTGTGTGTGTCTCACCATAAGGGTACTTGTGTGTGTCTCACCATAAGGGTACTGGTGTGTGTCTCACCATATGGGTACTGGTGTGTGTCTCACCATATGGGTACTGGTGTGTGTGTGTCTCAACATATGTGTACTTGTGTGTGTGTCTCACCATAAGGGTACTTGTGTGTGTCTCACCATAAGGGTACTGGTGTGTGTCTCACCATAAGGGTACTGGTGTGTGTCTCACCATATGGGTACTTGTGTGTGTCTCACCATATGGGTACTTGTGTGTGTCTCACCATATGGGTACTGGTGTGTGTGTGTCTCAACATATGTGTACTTGTGTGTGTGTCTCACCATAAGGGTACTTGTGTGTGTCTCACCATAAGGGTACTTGTGTGTGTCTCACCATAAGGGTACTTGTGTGTGTCTCACCATAAGGGTACTTGTGTGTGTCTCACCATAAGGGTACTTGTGTGTGTCTCACCATAAGGGTACTTGTGTGTGTCTCACCATAAGGGTACTGGTGTGTGTCTCACCATATGGGTACTGGTGTGTGTCTCACCATATGGGTACTGGTGTGTGTGTGTCTCAACATATGTGTACTTGTGTGTGTGTCTCACCATAAGGGTACTTGTGTGTGTCTCACCATATGGGTACTGGTGTGTGTCTCACCATAAGGGTACTGGTGTGTGTCTCACCATATGGGTACTGGTGTGTGTCTCACCATAAGGGTACTGGTGTGTGTCTCACCATATGGGTACTTGTGTGTGTCTCACCATATGGGTACTGGTGTGTGTGTGTCTCAACATATGTGTACTTGTGTGTGTGTCTCACCATAAGGGTACTTGTGTGTGTCTCACCATAAGGGTACTTGTGTGTGTCTCACCATAAGGGTACTTGTGTGTGTCTCACCATAAGGGTACTTGTGTGTGTCTCACCATAAGGGTACTTGTGTGTGTCTCACCATAAGGGTACTGGTGTGTGTCTCACCATAAGGGTACTGGTGTGTGTCTCACCATATGGGTACTTGTGTGTGTCTCACCATATGGGTACTGGTGTGTGTCTCACCATAAGGGTACTGGTGTGTGTCTCACCATGAGGGTACTTGTGTGTGTCTCACCATATGGGTACTGGTGTGTGTCTCACCATAAGGGTACTGGTGTGTGTCTCACCATGAGGGTACTTGTGTGTGTGTCTCACCATATGGGTACTTGTGTGTGTCTCACCATGAGGGTACTTGGTGTCTGTCTCACCATATGGGTACTTGTGTGTGTCTCACCATGAGGGTACTTGTGTGTGTGTCTCACCATAAGGGTACTTGTGTGTGTCTCACCATAAGGGTACTTTGTGTCCAGCTGATCGTCAGCAGATCTAGACCAGGGCAGCAGGTCGTCATCACAGCCGTTGGGCATCCCGTTATAACCGATGCCCACGATTTTATTTTCCTGGTTAACGATGCAGGCACCAACCTATAGACAGAGCAGGGGTCAGAGGTCAGAGGTCAGAGGTAGACCAGATTTAAAGACAATACACACCTATAGACAGAGGATCAGGGTCAGCATATTTTGTTGGGTATTTTACATTACTTTTAATATCTTCTAGTATATTTTAGTGTATTTTTTTTGTATATTTCACTGCAAACTTTTTGGTGCATTTTTGTGTTTTAGTGTAGTTTTATGTGAATTTTAGTAGATTTGAGCATATTTTGTTGTATATAACAAAACTTTTTGGTATTTTTTGTTGTATTTTTATGTCTTCTAGTATAATTTATCATTTATTTTGTATATTTCACTGCAATTTTTGGTCTTTTTTTATACTTTTTTGTGTTGTAGTGTAATTTTATGTGCATTTTAGTATATTTTGTTGTATATTACACAACAATTTTAGTTTTTGTCTGTGTATTTTAGAATATTTTGGCACTTTTTTTGCATATTTTACTGCAATTTTTGTTGTTTTTGTTGTACTTTTTGGTGCATATTTTGTGTTTCAGTGTAGTTTTATGTGTATTTCAGTATATTTTGTTGTTAAACAGGAAGTGATTCCAGCTGACTCACCTGGGAACTGGGGTCCTTGCTCCTCTGCGCTGACAGGAAGGCCACAGCCATAAAATACTCCGGCCATTCCAGATAATCTTGTCTTTTCTTGCTGTTGCTGCTGCAGACACACGCACCCAAAGAAAAAACACAGAAAGATAGTGAAAGTGTTGTTTTCATTTAACATAATCACATTCTTCATCGTCATTCAGCAGAGAGCGCTAACATCCTGCCTTTAGACACAAATTAGACTTTTTATCTCATAATTTGAACATTTTATCTCACAACTTTGAGTTTTTCCTCTTAAAATTATGCACTTTTATCTCATATTTATTTATTTTTTAATCTCATGATGACTTTTTAAATCTCAGTTGTGACCCCCTCACCCATTTTTTCTAAATTTCCAATAAAATAAGTACTGTGACTTGATCAAACACATTATCTACACACTAACTCACTTTTAAAGGCCTTATTTTTGGATATTTATTCTTAAATGTTCTGTATTTCCTGCTTAAATAAGTATTATTTCATCCATAGCACAAAAAATGCAGTTTTACGTTTTACTTTATTACAATTGAGAAGTTGTACTTTTCTATTTTGACTTCAGTAAAAGAGTTGAATCAGTACTTCTACTTTTACCAGAGTATTTTCCACAAAAGTAGCTGTACTTCTACTTAAGTACTGAATGCCAGTACTTTGACCACCTCTGGCCAAAATGAAGTAAGATGAAAACAATCATGTTCAATAGTTTGACCTTCAAAGGTCATGCACAAAGTTTATTTCTAATGGGTAAAAAACTACAGATATTTATGTTTGAAGGGTAATATCTGTGCACAACTTAAAGCTTCAGTTATTTTTCAACATCATTTCTGCTTCAACTTATTCTAAACTATCAGAGGTGATCAACATCCTCATATTCTGTACTTCAGTAGAAGTATGGCTACTTGTGTGAAAAAAGACTCTGGTAAAAGTACAAGCACTGATTCAAATAGTTTACTTAAGTAAAAGTAAAATAGCACAACTTCTCAACTGTACTAAAGTAAAAAAAAAAGGAAAACTGCATTTTTTATTTTATTTTATTTTTTTGCCAGCAGTGAAAATATATTTATTTAACCAGGAAAATCATACAATTTGAAAAAGTATGCAAAAATACAGGCCTTTAAAGTAGGTTACTGTGTAGATAATACGTTTGATTAGATCTCAGTACTGAGTTTTGTGGTTAGATAGAGCAGCAGTACAAGCATTGACAGTTGTGCTTGTGTCGTAGCAGACAAGGACATGAAAAACTAAATATATCTACAAGAAGTAAGAATTAAATACTGAGGTACTGGCTATATCTTCTTCTTCTTTTGCTCCAGCGAGGGTCAGTTTAAACTGTCCAAGTGCGTTGAGCCGACCAGGTGTGCCAGATTTTTCCATTGCTGGCGATCTAGAGCCAGCTGCTCTGCATCCTCCACGGCGACTCCGTGTTGTTGGAGGTCGCCTGCAATGACGTCAAGCCATCGGGTGCGGGGCTTCCCTCGAGGTCGTCGCCAGCCTGCTGCCTTTGGGTCAAACTGGAGAATGGCTCGTGTCGGATGTTATGGAGGTAGTCAGAGGACATGGCCGAGCCAGCGGGTGCGGCGTTGTGCAACCAAGGAAGATGCTCGGGGCTGGCATGTGCAGGCTCTAAGCACTTCATTGGAAACACGCTGGGGCCACCTGATGTTCTCCATGGTTCTAAGAGCCCTGCTGTCAAAGCCATCAATTCTTGTGGCCAGATTGTCGTTCAGGGGCCATGTTTCTGAGCCATAAAGCAGAATGGAGAGTACGGCTGAATTGTAAATCCAGAGCTTCGTCTTGCGTGAGACGGTCTGGTGCCGCCAGAGTGGTTTCCAGAGAGACCGCATGGCGGATGCTGCCAGGGCTCGTCTGCGGTCGATCTCAGGTTTTAGGTCCCCGTTGTCAGTCACCATGGAACCCAGGTACACAAAGTACTGGCTATATACAATATACAAAATAATGTGGAAATAAATAATATGGGACAGTCCAATAATAAATTAGTAGCGTAACTGTGCAAAATAAACTGCTGCAAAAATTATACGTGTAGCTTCCATACAAGTTAACCAGATTCCCTAATTGAGTAGTGAAGTTAGCCAAGACAATATAAGAGTTTGACTGCGTAAAAAAAATGTACAATAGTGCAAAATTACCAGTTACTACAGTCACTCACTGTCATCGCAGACACAACAGTGATGAGTTGAAGAGCTTTACTGTTTCCTGTACCAGTCCTTGAGACAGCGAAGATGTCTGAGCCTTTTGGAAAAGCAGTTCTACTGTCTGTCCAGTAAATGGTAAATGTTCATGGTGTTTAAAGCGCTTTACATTAGCCTCATATTCACCCATTCACACACACTCTGCTGCCGGCCTTCCAGTTCAGTCTGTGGTCGTTACGGGAAAAAGTCACAATTGAGACAAAAAGTCATGAATATGAGATTTTTTAAAAAGTATAATTATGAGAGAAAAAGTCAAAATCGTGAGATTTAAAGTCATAAATACAAGATAAGAAATGCATAATTATGAGAAAGTCGAAATTAGGGATAAAAAATACACAATTATGAGATAAAAAGTCTAAATTATGAGATATAAAGTCATAAATATTAGCTAAGAAATGCATAATTATGAGGCAAAACTCGAAATAATGAGATCAAATGAAAAAACTGAGATAAAGTCATAATTATGACATGAAAATGAAAAATATGACAAAGAAAGCCACAATTTTTCTCCTTCACTGATTTTCCCTCTTAAGTTATTTATTTTTCGTACTGTCACATCTGTTTAGTTTGAAAAAGTAATGAGTTTATTCTGAGAATGAAAAGAGTATAAAATACAGATATTTATAGAAAAATGTAGGTAATAAATACTCCAGTACAAATACCTAAAAATATACATATATATATATATATATATATATATATATATATATATATACTTAAACTAGCAATACTGGACTTTTCTGAAATACCTAGCAATCGTAGAAGAGGTCATTTGATCTGCTCGCTTTTTATAAATACACTAATCAGTCATTTTGTTTTGGCAATGAGGCTGTTGGGTGTGGTGAGGAGGCCACACCTTACAGTGGTAACAGCCAAGACAAATTAGACAGATAGGTTCTTCACAAAAGCCAAGGTAGCTACCTTAAACTCTATTAGAATGTGTGGGGGAGGGAGGCACAGCTTAGGTCAGCTCCGAACTCCTAAGAACACTATTTTACACAAGTTAGTATGATTGTGCACAACCTAAAAAATATATAGAAATAATGTCATTTTCAGTAAATTTGCCTTGATGTAGTTTGGCCATGGGTACATTTTTCTAAAAAGCTTTAGCCAATAGATAATTATGTGAGCTGGAAATATTATTGGTAGAAAAGACACACATGCATAGTTTATAATTGTAAATGTGCATGGATTTGGATTTATTACTAACAGTTGTTAGTGGCTCAATTGGCTAAATATTGCAAATGTGGTCATTACCTGAAACTGTATGTGGGGGAAAATGGAGTTACAAGTTACGACTCTGTGACCAACCCGAAAGACAGCAGAGAGAAAAACTGAGCCTGAAATAGCAGTGAAAGATGACGTTAATCAGACAGAGTTCCTGGAGGAGGTGGTGAATTCCCTGTGCTGCAGGTGCTTCTGCAGGACCAGGTGAACCCAAAAGGAACTGTGTCTGGGCCTCGTATGGACGTCCAGAGCAGGTACAGGGCAGTAATCCAAATGATCTGAGCCATAGTTGACAGACTGAACTGGAGGGACACATTTTTGTTTATCTGTGGTTATCCAGCGTCCAGACTCGGGCATTCTCATTCGGAGCGTACAACGTTTTGTGTTCAGATTGGGTGTGAGTTTCCTAGCATCCAAACTCAGGTGTTTAGGTGGCACGTTACAAGCGTACACGCAGAATTTCACGTTTGTTGTGGCTGTAGCATTAGGCTGAAATCTAAGTCATAAATCAAAATCCACACATGAATGAATCCAGCTCTTCTAATCAAACATCTAGTCCAGGAATGGTTTCATCAGCCTCATGGGGTGTGCAAATCCAGTCCTCGAGGGCCAGTGTCCTACATGTTTTAGATATTTCTCTCTTCCATGTGATTCAGTTTAACCCTTTAACTCCTGAAACATTAGCAGTTACACAGTAAAAAGAATGAAAATAAAATAAGCAACAACATGAACAAAAATGGCCAAAGTCATCAATAACATGAACAAAAATTAATAATAAACTGACAAAATAATTAGTAACACAAACAAAGTAAGACAAAGTTTTTGTTAATTTTGTTGCTTATTGTTTATTTTTCTACATTCTACTTTTTATTTTATTCTTTTTTCTTTCCTTTTGCTCCATTTGTGTCTCACTTTCTTCATGTCACTAATTATTTTGTCAGTTTATTATTAATTTTTGTTCATTTTATTGATGACTTTGGCCATTTTTGTTCATGTTGTTGCTTATTTTAATTCTATTCACTGTGGAACTGCTAAAGTTTCAGGAGTTAAAGAGTTAAACTGAATCATGTGGAAGAGGGAAATATTTAAAATATGCAGGACACTGGTCCTCGAGGACTGGATTTGGACACCCCTGGGTTAGGTGCACAACTACACTCTGCCTTTTACTAGTGTACAGGTAAATTGTGTAACAGTGTGTTTTGTTCTGAGGAGTTAGGAATTCAGAGCCCTAAACTGTGCCTCCCTCCCCACACACTCTAGCAGGTTTCAGGTAATGGATATATTTGCATAGATGCTAATAATTCTCAGGCCTTTTGAGTTTTTAATTTTTGTCCAAAGTGTCGACCGACACTCTTGTAGGAATAAACATACAAACGGAAAATCTACCCCTCTGTAGTAATACATGTGTTTAAGTACAAAAACTAAGTAGGTTTACTTAGTTACTTCTACCTGTGTAAACTATATAATAAAAACAACAGTCATGTCAGTCAATGGGGCTAATAGATGAACACAGCAGTGACACAGCTAGCTTAACTTGTTCCATAAACCACAGAATTAATCTAAATAATATTAATAATACTTTACCCGTTTATCTGACAGGAGTTCTGCTGCTGCTTTTCCTTTTCCATGTCTTTAAAAACACAGGAATATTGGTGTTTTTAAAGCAGCGTCTTAACTTTTTCGGCACTATATGAACGCTTGCACGAGGAGTACGTCAACTCCTACGTCACCAAAACAGGAAGACTTTCCCGCGTACGGCCCAGGATTTTTAGACCCGTGTCTTGACTGTCAGGATAAGATATGGGGAGAACCTTTCCGCGTTTTGCCTTACAGGGTGAATACAGCTGTAGAACAGATTATTATTAGTTATTCTAAGATTTTAGAGAATTAACATATTGAGTTAAACGTTTTTCAGACACAAACATGAGGAAAATAGTCATAATAAAACAAAAAATAATATACCTACTAACATACCTACTAGTGGTATATATCCAATATATGTTTTAACAATTTATTATGCAACCAACAACGGTGACAGTAGTAGTAGTAGTAGTAGTAGCAGCAGTAGTAGTAGTAGTAGTAGTAGTAGTAGTAGTAGTAGTAGTAGTAGTAGTAGCAGTAGTAGTAGTAGTAGTAGTAGCAGTAGTAGCAGTAGTAGTAGTAGTAGTAGTAGTAGTAGCAGCAGTAGTAGTAGTAGTAGTAGTAGTAGTAGTAGTAGTAGTAGTAGTAGTAGTAGTAGTAGTAGCAGTAGTAGTAGTAGTAGTAATAGCAGTAGTAGCAGTAGTAGTAGTAGTAGTAGTAGTAGTAGTAGTAGTAGTAGTAGTAGTAGTAGTAGTAGTAGTAGCAGTAGTAGTAGTAGTAGTAGTAGCAGTAGTAGCAGTAGTAGTAGTAGTAGTAGTAGTAGTAGTAGTAGTAGTAGTAGTAGTAGTAGCAGTAGTAGCAGTAGTAGTAGTAGTAGTAGTAGTAGTAGTAGTAGTAGTAGTAGTAGTCATAATAGTCGTAATAGTCGTAGTTTTAGGTGCTGTGGTAATTGGGAAGTTTGTAGTTGGCATTAAGGTTGGAGTAGTCATTGTTGTAGGATAAATGGTCGTCACTCACTTACAATCACTCTTTGTGCTTCAGAAACAGTTTGTCACAACAGCATCAAAAGTTTAATTCACTTTCCCTAGTGCATTATTGTTTAAAAAGCTAAAAATACTGACTATATATGACGTAAACAGATGACAAATGAGTCTTTGGATGAATAAGATAATAAATAAATGTTCCTGTCTTCCTGAAATTGATCATATCACCTTCTTATTAAACTCAGATTTCCACAACCACCACACATATTAACGTCATTATTTAAGGACAATTAATGTAAAATCCAACAAACCACAGTTGACTATCATGTCCAGGAGCCACGAGGTTTGGAAGAACTGGAATAAATCACTGAAATCATGTTCCAGCTTTACTACTTTCAAAGGTCAAACAAAACCTGTTTTTATAAATTACATTTCCAACAAAATACACAAAAACACACTAAAAGACAAAGAAATATATATATATATATATATATATATATATATATATATATATATATATATATATATATATATATATATATATATATACATGCTAAAATACATATAAAAAGTCACAAAAAAGTAACAGAAAATTCAAAACTTACTCAAAAACTTTTTTGTACTTAAATTTCCCACAAAATACACAAAAATACACTGAGAAAGATAAAAAAAATCTAGAAAACATATATAAAAGTTAAAAATATGAAAAGTTTCCAGAGTAACAATAATTATATTGATCATTATATCACATTTACACAATTCAATAATAGTGGACAATATAAACGACAACACCACATATTGATTTGATTTTCTTCCACACATGATATTTTTTTACATCACACTTTTCATCAGATGATTTTATAATGTTCATATCACTCATATAATAACACTATATTTATCAATTATACACTTCAGGTTATAATTATTTTTCTAATTATATAATATCAAATCTCTGGAGGTGTTCTTCACACTTCTATTCTCACCTTTTTGGTGTTTGAACATGTTCTTCTGTGACTATGTTAACGACCTTTGATTGAATTATTCAACTTTCTTTTAGTGAATTACAGATCGTTCTCGAGGAGATGGCGTTTACAATCTGTACTAGTAGAACTGACAATGTTCCTGGTAGAAATTACAATCGCAGTCTCTACCAGGACAATTGTCAACCCTGCTGAATTAATATCTCCACACAACAGTCACACACAGATGGAACACATTTTTAAAAAAAAACAACACATTTTAAACCTTTATTCTATGGTTTTCTAGAATGTTACGACAGCTACCGTTCACTTTGAATTTAATTGAATTTTCGATAACCGCCCGCTGCCAATGGCAACGAGTTTTGTCACTTCAGATCCACCATATCACTCCGCAGGTAGTTTGGCCACTTTTACAGTAAATATTCACAACGTTGTAATAGTTATTTTATCCAATCTGTTAGAGTAGTAGCAGTAATAAACTGTAATAACCGTAGATTATCCTCTTACTGTAGAAAGATATATCGTTTATATTTAGTTTTAAACTGATGTAGACTATGACACTGTTTAAGCTCCTCCCCCAAACTTTTCCACAGTTTCACCCCATGTGAACATATTCTGTTTATTTTAAACCTTTATTCTACGGCCTTCTAGAACATAGCGACAGCCCCCGTTCACTTTGAATTAATGTTCCCACCCTTCAGCGGGTTAGGGTTTTTTTAGGGGCTGTTCGGTCCCGTCTGGGAATATTTTTCTGACAGTAAATCGTGGTCAATACATTATTCTTCTTATTCTACGGTTATTACAGATTGTTAGTGCTACTACTCTAACAGACTGGATAAAATAGCCGTTACAACATAGTGAATATTTAATTTCAAAGTGGCCGAACTACCTGCGGAGTGATATGGTAACATGAATCTGAAGTGACAAAACTCGTTGCCATTGGTAGCGAGCGGTTATTGAAAAAAAAACCTGCCCGCTGAAGACTGGGGACGTTAATTCAAAGTGAACGGGAGCTGCCGTAACGTTCTAGAGGGACGTAGAATAACATTTTAAAATAAACAGAATATGTTCACACATATTTGGGGGAGGAGCTTAAACTGTGTCTTAGTCTACATCAGTTTAAAACAAAATATACATGATATATCTTTCTACAGTAAGAGGATGAGACGGAGGTTTTCTTTGTTCTGTCATTAATAATTCTGTATTTTGTTCACAGTGACTCATTCTACGTTAGTGTTCCTTTTCAATTTTGGTTTATGTTTGTCATTTCTTTTTCTATAAATATATTATATTATATTATATTATATTATATTATATTATATTATATTATATTATATTATATTATATTATATTATATTATATTATATTATATTATATTATATTATATTATATTATATTATATTATTATTGAGTGTTGTTGTTGTTGTTGTTTCTGTATAATCTGTGTATCATCCGTTCATTGGTTTTTCAAAATGAAACCTAAAATACGACAAAGAAATAACTAGTAATTTCTTCATTGTTTGTTTCCAAAACCCAAATGAAAAAACGGATCATTATCCATTTTTTCATTTTTGTTTTGTAAACAAATAATGAAGGAACAAGTTGGTTTTTTGTTGTCTTATTTTTGGTTCCATTTTGAAAAACGAATGAAGGAATGGTATGTATGTATGTATGTGTGTGTGTGTGTGTGTGTGTGTGTGTGTGTGTGTGTGTGTGTGTGTTTGTGTATGTGTGTGTGTGTGTGTGTGTGTGTGTGTGTGTGTGTGTGTATGTGTGTGTGTATGTGTGTATGTGTGTGTGTGTGTGTATGTGTGTGTGTGTGTGTGTGTGTGTGTGTGTTTGTGTATGTGTGTGTGTGTGTGTGTGTGTGTGTGTGTGTGTGTGTGTGTGTATGTGTGTATGTGTGTATTGTGTGTGTGTGTGTGTGTGTGTGTGTGTGTGTGTGTGTGTATGTGTGTGTGTGTGTATGTGTGTGTGTGTGTGTGTGTGTGTGTGTGTGTTTGTGTATGTGTGTGTGTGTGTGTGTGTGTATGTGTGTGTGTGTGTGTGTGTGTGTGTGTGTGTGTGTGTGTGTGTGTGTGTGTATGTGTGTATGTGTGTGTGTGTGTGTGTGTGTGTGTGTGTGTGTGTGTGTGTGTGTGTGTGTATGTGTGTGTGTGTGTGTGTGTGTGTGTGTGTGTATGTGTTTGGAGGACGTCTCTTTTTGAACATGCTTGTGTTGTTTTTTACTGTATGTTTTATTTTTATTTTTTTAATGTTCAAATAAATCACATCAAATCAAACAAGCATCATCATCCACTACATGTTCACATATATTTTCACTTTATGACACATGTTCACATTGTTTATTGTCTGTTTCTAAAAATAGCAGATATTTTAAATGTAAGTGAAAATATAAAATACAATGACTTAAATGATATTATTGTATAAACTATGTCAGAGTTTCATCAGTTGTGTCGTTGATCAAAAAGGTTGGAAACACTGAACAAATTCAACTCAGTATCAGGTGAGTCTGTCACCATGGTTACCTGTAGAGATGTTTAATGTCCAGCAGGTGTCAGTGTTCAGTGACAGTATTAACACAGTGTGTCATTATATCGACTCATCACTATCAAACAGTTCACACAAGAAGGAAGAGGTTTTTATAAACATGTCAACCAATCAGAAAGCTCCACATTGGAGGTGATGTGTGTAATACTTAAACCCTCCACCAGGTGTCATCCTTACAAAACACAAAGAAGCATCAAATCAAACGTTACAGAATTCAGGATCTAATATCAACAAATAAAAAAGACAAGTTAAAAAGAACAGAAGGACACACACATTGTCTGGAGAAACATAAAAAAACACACAAGAGGGAATGGAAACTGAGGAAAAGTAAGAAAAACCTAAAAAAGAAAAAGAAAAGAAAAAGAGAAAGAAAAAGAAAAAGAAAAAGAAAAAGAAAAAGAAAAAGAAAAAGAAAAAGAAAAAGAAAAAGAAAAAGAAAAAGAAAAAGAAAAAGAAAAAGAAAATGAAAAAGAAAAAGAAAAGAAAAGAAAAGAAAAAGAAAAATAAAGACCAAATTAATCTACAGTAAAATCACAGGAAAAAAAACATTGAAATCAAGGTTCAATACAGTAAACTTAGTGTCCTGTAATTTTGTCACTTTTTGTTGTTATGCAGTGGTTTATCACTCTTTCTTTCTTCCACTTGTTTTTGGTGGTTTGTATTTTTGCTTCTGCTTGGTTGATTAATTCTGGTTGGGCTTCGTGACTTAGAATTTTGAATTTTTATCTCATATTTTTGACTTTTATTCAATAATTATCCAATGTAAACGTTCAAAATGATCCAGAATCCAGGATCTCTTCCAGATCACCAGATCCTTATGACACTCCCAACACAACCTGGAAATGTCATAAAAATCTGTTCATAAGTTTTTAAGCTATGTTGACCCCCCCCTGGAAATATCTAATATTTCCAGATAACATTCCATTACCAACTGACCCTGTACATTTAATCAAGACAACTTTGTGAGTTAACTAACTAACTAACTAACTAACTAACTAACTAACTAACTAACTAACTAACTAACTAACTAACTAACTAACTAACTAACTAACTAACTAACTAACTAACTAACTAACTAACTAACTAACAGACAGAAAAACTCTGGCAGAAACATCGCCTCATGGGGGGTTTAAAAATACTACTAAATCAAACCCATCTCTAACAGCAGAGTGGACTTTGGCGCAGGGACATCTAGGACAGTTTGTCCACCAGGGGACACCCTTGTCCCTGTCCCACATCTTTGTCCAGATTAAGTCAAATTCACATTTATCCAGATGAACTGGAAGTTAAATACATGTAGATGAACACATTCAGATGATTTTATTTATCCTCTAATCAGAAGTAGTCAAAGTACTTACACTGTACTACAGTAGAAGTACTGCTACTGGTGTGAATAAATACTCTGGTAAAAGTAGAAGTACTGATTCAACTGCTTTACTGAAGTAAAAGTAAAAAAAAAAAAAAAGTACAACTTCTGAACTGTAATAAAGTAAAAAGTAAAACTGCATTTTTTTTTGCTATGGATGAAATAATACTGATTTAAGCAGAAATATTTTAATAATATCCAAAAATAAAGTTTTTAATAGTGAGTTAATGTGTAGATGATGTGTTTTATTAGGTCATAGTCCTGAGTTTAGTGGGTGTGGACAGAACATTTAGGAAAATTAGCCATAAATAGAAGATTAAAAGAAAAAACATAATTATGAGATAATTAATGGATAATTATGATATAGTCAGTTACAATTTCTGTTTTACTGATTTACGACTAATGTTTCGTACTGTCACATTTGACTAGTTTGAAAAAGTAATGAGTCTATTCTGAGAATATAAAGAGTATAAAGTACATATATTTATATAAATGTAAAGAGTATAAAGTACAGATATTTATATAAATGTAAAGAGTATAAAGTACAGATATTTATATAAATGTAAAGAGTATAAAGTACATATATTTATATAAATGTAAAGAGTATAAAGTACAGATATTTATATAAATGTAAAGAGTATAAAGTACATATATTTATATAAATGTAAAGAGTATAAAGTACAGATATTTATATAAATGTAAAGAGTATAAAGTACAGATATTTATATAAATGTAAAGAGTATAAAGTACATATATTTATATAAATGTAAAGAATATAAAGTACAGATATTTATATAAATGTAAAGAGTATAAAGTACATATATTTATATAAATGTAAAGAGTATAAAGTACAAATATTTATATAAATGTAAAGAGTATAAATTACAGATATTTATATAAATATAAAGAATATAAAGTACAGATATTTATATAAATGTAAAGAGTATAAAGTACATATATTTATATAAATATAAAGAGTATAAAGTACAGATATTTATATAAATGTAAAGAGTATAAAGTACATATATTTATATAAATATAAAGAGTATAAAGTACAGATATTTATATAAATATAAAGAGTATAAAGTACAGATATTTATATAAATATAAAGAGTATAAAGTACATATATTTATATAAATATAAAGAGTATAAAGTACAGATATTTATATAAATATAAAGAGTATAAAGTACATATATTTATATAAATATAAAGAGTATAAAGTACAGATATTTATATAAATATAAAGAGTATAAAGTACAGATATTTATATAAATATAAAGAGTATAAAGTACAGATATTTATATAAATATAAAGAGTATAAAGTACATATATTTATATAAATATAAAGAGTATAAAGTACATATATTTATATAAAAATGTAGGGAGTAAAATTTAAAAGTTGGCATAAAGAAATACTCAAGTAAAGTACAGATACTTAAAAATCCATTTAAGTAGAGTAAAGGAAGTACTTGTTAAATTTGCAGACATTGTTCGCAGCATAAAAACACATTCTACTGGTTGTGTTAGTATTCAGAGCAGGTAAAAGGTCCAGCAACAAATACATAAAATACAACAGTGACAAGTGCAACACATCAACACATACATACATATATTTAGCCTCACCTGCACACAGGGCCGGAGTTAGTCATAGTCAGACTAGGCGGTTGCCTAGGGCACCAGATGTCTTGGGGGCACCAAGTCCCACAGAATTTCTGGACTATAAGGTGAACTGACAATACTTTAGTTTTCTAACAGTTCTCCTTATATATGGATTCATTCTGGTTGTGTTTAGTGACTGGGAGTTTAGACTTTTTATTTGATAATTTGACTTTTTATAGTAAAATTTAGACTTTTTATCTCATAACTTTAACTTTTTGTCACATAATTTTGACTTTTTATTTGATAATTTTGACTTCATGGCTCATAAGCTTGAGGTTTTATTGCAAAATCTTGACTTTTTATCACAGAATTTGTACTCTTAAAGTTTGATTTAGCAGAATTAGGGTGTGTTTTGTTCCGCATTACAACTCAACAAGGTTGAGCATTAGGACACTATGTTTATAGATGATCATTTCTAGTTCCACAAAAAGCAAAGAGGGGTCTTGGCCTAGTGTTGGCCTAATGTTGCCCTAGT
>CM035783.1:53435736-53440736 GCA_020466265.1 Siphamia tubifer
AAAAAAATACAACTAAATATATATTTTTTTCCAAATACACCTGTTGGTTCAAAGGTCAAAGGTCATATGACCTCACAACACTACATGATGTTATAAAACAATATAAATGTCTCAACCAGTAAAAAAAAAAAGTATTACTAGTACTGTGTACTGTGTAGTGTGTACTATGTACTGTGTACTATGTACTGTGTACTATGTACTGTGTAGTGTGTACTGTGTACTGTGTACTGTGTACTATGTATTGTGTAGTGTGTACTGTGTACTGTGTACTGTGTACTGTGTACTATGTACTGTGTACTGTGTACTATGTACTGTGTACTGTGTACTATGTACTGTGTACTGTGTACTGTGTACTGTGTAGTAGAGGCAGTGTGTCTTGGTAGACGTCTGCACTTTCAGGGTGTTTTCTTTTTCTTTTCCTCTTTTAATCTTCAAATAAATCAATAATCCACTAAAATCCAGAAGAACCAATTAGAACCCACTGGTCTAGAATTCACTTAAATCAAGATCAGTCCGTTTGTTACTTATACAAGTATGTTGATCGGTAGCATTTGTTTGTGTGTTCGTTTGTGTGTTTGTTTTCACTCTAGCGACCACATTTTTGGAGCAAATTGACTGTAATTTGATGACAAGGTTCGTTCATGTCACCTATGGTTTGGGATCTATTTTTGTGGATCTAGGTCAAAGGTCAAAGATCAAGGTCAATAAAAATACCAAAATGTAGTGAGTGTCTAGTATTTGAACATTTTTTCTATTTTCTTGGGTAAATATAGATTTGATAATAGGTTCATCGTGCTGAATATACTAGGGATAATGCATGGCACACGAGTTACTATCGAAAAAGTGTTGTTCGCCCCGAAGGGGAATATTTTTCGATAGTAACTCATGGGCCATGTATTAACCTGCTTATTCTACAGGTTATTACAGTTTGTTTTTCCCTTTCCTTATCGAAGGTAGCACCGTACATGGCTGCATGACCTGATCATCCTGGGAGGGGTTTGGTCAAACTGACATTTCTGTTTGTGTCTTGGATATGCAAATGACAATAAAGTAACTCTGACTCTGATTACTGTCACTACTCTAACAGACTAGTGTTGTGAAATAGGCGGGGCAGACAGAAGGGGGGTGCAGAGAGTTTTAGGTGGAAAAAAGAGAGAGACGGATGTACACAGTCAGGTCGACCGGAGCAGGTGTTGTCCCGTTCTTGCAAATAAATACTGAAAATGAAGCTCACTGAAACCGCTCCTTGTTTTATAAAAACCAGCATAGAGGAGTTAACCCCGGGGTAAAATACTGACTACGGCCCTGGAGATTCTGTACGAGGAGAGGACGGTGATGTTCCCTGATTTCCTGACTACCGTAAGGATAACATCAGGATAGGTTAACATTGGATAAGCTAGCAGTTACAACGAAGCTAATATTTACTTTAAAAGTGGCCGAACTACCTGCGGTGTGATATGGTACAGTGAATATGAAGTGACAAAACCCGTTGCCATGGGCAGGGGGCGTTAACGGCGCAGGGGGCGGTTATCGAAAAAAATCCGCCCGCTGACGTCATTCAAAGTGAACGGGACGTTCTAGAGGGACATAGAATAATAGACTGAAAAACACTTGACCTTCATGATCAGTGTCCAAGGTCAAAGTGGTTCTGAAATTTGGTGTGTGTACAAGGAGACGGATACATGAAGAAACGGACTGATTTTCAGTCAATTTGGTGAAATATCAGGATATACGTGATATTTAATTTGTTTGTTTGTCAGCAAGATAACTCAAAGAGACATGAATGGATTTTGATTAAACTTTCAGACATGATTGATTATGGGTCAAGGAAGAAACTGTTAAATTTTGAGCTCTAAAGGTCAAAGGTCAAGGTGACAGTGAAGGTCAACAGTTCAAACACATCAGTGGTGATTTTTTTCCTTCACTTCGTCTGACCTTCTGACCTCAGATGAGATAACACCCATAGGCTCCATGACGTCGCGTAAAGACGTCACATGACGTCGCGTAAAGACGTCACATGACGTCGCACCAATGGTATATTTGGTAAATGTATGACCTTTACCTTAAAGCAGGTTATTGACATATTTAGTTAAATCATATTCATATTTAACATGAGATCATATTCATATTTAACATTAGATCTAACATGTGACATTTGGTCGTTGTGCGACGTCACATAACGTCAGAGTGACGTCATACGTGGTCGAATATTGAAATGTGAAATGTATGTGAAAAACAGGACCCAGGATTTCTGGGAATGTTTTTAAACCCTCTAAGGGATTGTTAATGAGCCATAATAATAAATGGTTAGTGAACACAGGACATTAGTTTATAAATAAGTTGTGAACATCCAGATCCAAACCTTGGCAGATTTAATGTGTTAGCGTTAGCGTTAGCACAGACGGTTGCTGCTTCTGCCCTCTCACAGTGATCTCGTTGTTGTTGTTGTTATTTTGTGCAGATGACTCACATCCCTGTGGGCCAGTCACTGTGGGGGTCACTGTGGGGTCACCCCCTCCCTGACGCCACCACCCCCCTCCCTAATGAGCTGCTGTCCTGTCTGCCCCCCAGGCCAGACTGGCAGAACGCTGCTGCTGTTGCTGTTAGTGTGTGAGGAGCAGAACGCTGCTGCTCCTTCCACAGATAAGGCCTTATCAACGGCCCAGTGATTGACAGCTCCATCAGGTCCCGCCCACGTCACGTCCAGAACTGTGGTGTGGGGCGTCTGAGCACTGATAAGACGCCACAGTGACTCCTGACTTCTGTGTGTTTGACTGATGCTGACGTCTGTAATGAGTGATGAGATACAGACGAACCTCAACAGGTAGAATATGCAGCACACAGAAGATGACTTTACTTTACTTTACTTTACTTTACTTTACTTTACTTTACTTTACTTTCAGTATAGTTTGTTTCATGCTTCTGTGTTGTGTCCCACAGGTGAATGAAAGAGGAGTCTGGGTAACTGTTCTGCTGCTTTATTCTGGACATAAACAAAGGTTAATCTAGTTTGTACGTCTGCACGTCATCATTCTATATATGGGTCCAAGCTGCAGTTGGGCTGAGTTTGACCTTTTATTGATCTACATGTAAAAATACCACAGTGTTGTGTACGCTGCTGTTTAAACTGAACATAAACTAATACTAATGTCGAGGACAAACTGTCATTCTGTTGTTTTACAGGTGATGATAAAGAGAAGAGGAGAAATTAATAAGGTAAAAGATTTGTAATTATTTTCTTAGTTATAACTATCTGTCAATAACTAACTAGCTTAGCCTCCCCATGTCCATGACGCGCTGTTGAGGCGTCTGTGATTGGCTCAGAATGTGTGAAGGAACACTACCCCCTCCCCTCTGGCTCTGTGTGTGTTTACCATCCCAGAGTAACATCCAGCTAGGTTTGGTGACGTCACTTGTTTTGAAAACGTGCAGTAAAAAAACAGTCTTTATTTCCACAGAGACACATGAACCAGTTTGATCCGACTGTTTTTTACAGTTTGTGCAGCAGCTACTGTGGCACCGTCTGCTCTAATAGATGCTAATGCTAATGCTACTTCACTGCAATGGGGGAGGGGCTTAACCCCACATGGATGACGCCAATGTCCTGGTGACGTGTAGTGGACAGACTTTTTCAGAGTGTCTGGTTTCTCTGTTGTTTTCTATGAATGATGGTAAATCCATCAGTGGAGGAGACACACCACGCAGACAGTGGAGGGGACGCACCACACAGACAGTGGAGGGGACACACCACGCAGACAGTGGAGGGGACACACCACGCAGACAGTGGAGGGGACACACCACGCAGACAGTGGAGGGGACACACCACGCAGACAGTGGAGGGGACACACCACGCAGACAGTGGAGGGGACGCACCACGCAGACAGTGGAGGGGACGCACCACGCAGACAGTGGAGGGGACGCACCACGCAGACAGTGGAGGGGACGCACCACGCAGACAGTGGAGGGGACGCACCACGCAGACAGTGGAGGGGACACACCACGCAGACAGTGGAGGGGACACACCACACAGACAGTGGAGAGGACACACCAGGCAGACAATGCATGTGTTGGTAACTCTGGGTGACCCATCATATTCCAAAAGGAGAAAAGTGGTTTTCTGAAGAATACACCTTTAATATGGTTCATGATTCCCCGGCTCTGGACGATGTTATGTGTTTGTCATGTATTGACAAAAGAAGGTTATTGGTGAAAAACACAGACACAGTAAACACAGAACACACAGTACGCAGACAGAAAGAGTAGACGTGTCACATGCACAAAACTAACAGAGGGGCGGGGAGCACTGGCGCTGTCGGCCGGTCGTGGACCAATCAAAAGACTGAGTCCAAACCATGTGTTCTGGGAGGAGTAACGATGAGGAGATGAAGAGCTTAAGTCTCCGCCCCTTCAGGAGGCTCATGGGGCCTGAAATCAGAAAATTAATGAATGGTATTCAATGGTAAATAAAATGTTAAATGGTATCTGGTTTGTCATGTGACCTGAATCACACACATGTTGACGTGTGTTTCAACTGCTTCTGTTAACCAACGACTGATTCATCTGTGAGTAAAACCTGTTAATAATTTAAACTACACGCCTGGAGAACATGTGACGTCACATCCTCCACTCACTGTAGTCTCTTACTAAGCCCACATAAAACCTAACCCACATAAACCCTAACCCACATAAACCCTAACCCACATAAAACCTAACCCACATAAACCCTAACCCACATAAAACCTAACCCACATAAACCCTAACCCACATAAAACCTAACCCACATAAAACCTAACCCACATAAAACCTAAGCTGCTCTGTCTATGACACATCAAATATTTATTATTAAACACTATCAGATGTGAATGTCACAGTACTTGTCAAACAGAATCAGTATTTAGCTTGACTCGCTCCATTCACTCCCATGAACCTTCAGTAAAAGGGCGGGACTTAACCTCTCTATGGTCAAACAAATGGGATAAAAAGGTGGGCCTTGTGGGTCC
>CM035783.1:53445736-53495736 GCA_020466265.1 Siphamia tubifer
TCTGAGGGTGCAGACCCCCCCCCACCACCACTAAAATCTAATCATTTGTTGATCTCCCCGTCACCACCTGAACATTTAAAATCCATCCATAAATGTTCCAGTTATGTTTTTGACAAAGAGTTTCAACTGTTTAAAACTGTAAACAACTGTTCCATTGAACTGTGTTAATATATATATATATATATATATATATATATATATATATATATATATATATATATATATATATATATATATATATATATATATATATATATATATATATATATATATATATATATATACTGTTTTCCCTTTTAATAAAACTGAGTGTGGGATGTGATGAAAAGAAGGAA
Organism: Siphamia tubifer; assembly: GCA_020466265.1. Lineage (NCBI taxonomy): Eukaryota > Metazoa > Chordata > Actinopteri > Kurtiformes > Apogonidae > Siphamia > Siphamia tubifer. Next base: position 53,446,072 of record CM035783.1, read on the forward strand.
ATAAATGTGTAAATAAACACAAATATTCACTCATCTGAACTGTTTAATACATGTTCATCTGATCATTCTGTCCATAACTGCTGTAAAATACATGTATTCATCCTTTCATGGTCATCACATATGTTAATAGGCTCAGGAGTTACCATGGAAACCATCATCTTCTACGACAGATGATTCACCTGTAGCGTTGAATCAATGACAGTGGATGAAAACACTGGGTTTATGTTCAATTAATAAGAGATTTGTCTGAAAAAGTCACTTTTTATGCAGTTTTCTGTGTTTCTGACACAATAACCCTCAACTTTAATCTGAGTTTTTAAAAAATATTTTGTACGATTAGTGAATTACATGTCAGAAAATATCTGATGCTCACAGAAAAAATGCAATAAATGACTTAAGAAATGTTAAATATAGAAGGGAAAAGTCACTTTTTCTGCAGTTTTTTGTTTCTGACATAACTATCAGGTTTTTATGAATGTTTGTCATGATTAGTAAATTAAATATAGGAAAATACATGATACAAAAAATGTAATAAATGACATAAGAAAGGTTAAATATAGAGGGAAATGCATTTGGGAACAGACATAAAATGACACAGTTGTATTTTATAATATATTTGTTGAAAAACTCACATTTTCTTCCGTTTTCTCATTTGATGTTTTACTTTCAATGCACATCTAGGAAATAAAATATAGAGAAATACATGATTTGAAATGGAAAATACAAAATGTAGAGGGCAATGTGATTAAAATATAATAATAATAATAATAATAATAATAATAATAATAATAATAATAATAATAATAATAATAATAATAATAATAATAATAATAATAATAATAATAATAATAATAATAATAATAATAATAATAATAATAATTTGGGAACTGACACAAAACTAAAGCTCCTGTTCATTTTATCTAAAAAAACTAATATTTCCTTTTTTCATAACTTTAAAAACATTAACACTTAATAATCTATTCATCTCCTTCATTGTAAAACATACTGTAATAAATAAATGAATTAAACTTTTAATAATGTGGGATTTATCCTGTAACAGCAGCTCCATAAAACCCCAAAATGATCAATTTATGCATAATTTCATTTCAAATTCACACAAATGTCAGTGAAATAAAAATAAAACTGACCCAGTTGAATTTGGAGGGGAAAAACTGTTGCCATAGAAACACTCACAGTGACGTCATAAACTTATATAACCTTCATCAATTCACGGAAAACTATATGTCACTTTATATGCTTTAAGATCGTTTGGATGGTCACGCGCACCTGTTTGTGCACGCGCCTAGGGTTTAGACCGGAAGTTAAAACACTCGTCATATTAAAAAAATGATTATGTGTGGGTTAAAAGTTCATTAATACTTTATATAAATAGATTAAAAGTTAGAATGAACGTGAATAAATATATATACAACTTTATTTTCTGCTGCTGTCAAACTGAACACACTACGTATTTCCCAAAAAATACGTTATAATTAGTGTTTTATTCACACACATTTTATCAGTAAAAAGATTTAAAATGCTTGTATTTAGTCTGAAACTTACAGTTTAAATAATTAAAGAGAATATTCCCTGGCAATCACATTTAATATTAGAATAATACTGACAACATGTAATCACAAATACAAATTATTATTATTATTATTATTATTATTATTATTATTATTATTATTATTATTATTATTATTATTATTATTATTACCTCCGCCAAGGCAGACCTGAAGACAGGTCCGCCAAGGAGGTTATGTTTTCACTGGGGTTTGTCTGTCTGTCTGTCTGTCTGTCTGTCTGTCTGTCTGTCTGTCTGCAACATTACTGCAACATTACATTACTCCATTCTGGGTGGATTTTGATCAAATGTTCAGGATGTGTTGTTAGTGTCACGAGGAACAAAAATGAGTAAATGTTGGTGATTTGGGGTTTTTTGTAAATGAATTTGTCTTTAGTTTTGTTCAGTTTTTGTTTTATTTTGTTGGTGTATTGTGCATTTTTGCTAGTTTGTCTTACCCCCGCAAAGGAGGTATTACATTTGAGTCTGTCTGTCCGTCTGTCTGTCCGTCTGTCTGTCTGTCCGTCTGTCCGTCTGTCCGTCTGTCCGTCTGTCTGTCTGTCCGTCTGTCTGTCTGTCTGTCTGTCCGTCTGTCTGTCTGTCTGTCTGTCTGTCCGTCAGCAGAATTACGCGAAAAGATGAACGTATTTTGATCAAATGTTTAGGATGTGTTGGGGGTGATCCGGAAGAGATCCTGGATTGTGGATCACTTTGAAATGTATTCTCCATTTACTGCAATGTTAAATTTCAAAGTGATCCAGAATCCAGGATCTCTTCCTCATCACCACCAAAATGTAATCATGTGTTCCTCGTGACACTCCCAACACATCCTGCACATTTGATCTAAATCCGTTCGTAACTTTATGAGTAATCCTTCTGACTGACAGACAGACAGACAGACAGACAGACAGACGGACGGACAGACAGACAGACAGACAGACAGACAGACAGACAGACAGACAGACGGACAGACAGACAGACAGACAGACAGACGGACAGACAGACGGACAGACGAATAAACGGACTCGAATTTAATAGCTCCTTCATGGATCTCTATTCTTCCTGCTTTGCCTTGGCGGAGGTTTCCACTCTCAGAGTTCTTTATTTTATGAGGTTATTTACTGGATTAGAAAAGCGTCAATGAACATAAGCACAACCAGATGAAGAAATGTCTGATAATCCGTCAGAAGAACTAAATAAAACCACTGATAATAATAATAATAATAATAATAATAATAATAATAATAATAATAATAATAATAATAATAATAATAATAATAATAATAATAATAATAATAATAATAATAATACGTTGAACTCGTCATAAGAAGCAACTGAAAATAATAATAAAAAAGTAATGTATGAAAACGAAAATAAAGTAAGTGTATTGTATATGAAAGTGAAAATAAATGTGATGTTCTTTAATTGGACGCAGTTTGTAAAATGTCAAAGGTTGAGCAGCCACTGAAAACCACAAACATCCGGGATTAAAACCAACCACAGTTTGGGTCATTTTACTTTAATTCATGTTTTTCCAGAGAAAAGACATAGTCCTCTAAACTTATGATTTATTTCAACTGAAAAAAGAATGATTTAATGAACAGATATTCCTCATCATAATTCACTACAGTTGTTTTTATTTGGCTTCAATTTAACCTTAAACAGAATGAGTTTTAAAAATTACATTACAACTTAAAACAGAGTCAGTAAATGAAATAAAGTCATTTTTATTTATTATAAAATATTTTTACAGGTTGAAAGCTGTTTTCTTTCATTCTTTTAGTTGTTTTTTTACAGCAGATATTTTCTACTTTCCGTGCTCGTGTTGTTCTTGTAAGAAACGAAATATATTAAATTAATTACAAAACACATTTTTAAAATAAAAAAAAATTAATGACAGAAAATAATAAAATGCACGATTTGGTCTGAATCTGTTGTAAAAATAAAGAAATAAAACAAATAAAAAAGGTTAAAAGTCTGGGCCCGCGTGCGTCCATCACTTCATCACTTCATCATTTGGAAACGTAGAAGCGCGCGTGAACCGGAGCACGAGCTGAAAATGTGCATTGGTATTTGTGTGTGAACTTTAATCTTTTACTCTTCCTTCATTTACAGCTCTCTCGTTGGATAAAAAACACATAAAATAAATAAAAAACACAGCGCGCGACTCTGTTCTGCTTCATCACGTGGTGCTCATCACGCGAGTCATTTTTTTATTTTTTTGTCTCTCAGGACAACAGCAAACATTTGTTTTATGTCTTTTTCTTATTAGTTTATTGTTATTATACTTTTTAACCCGGGGGTTTAGTTTCTTGTAGTTTATATAAAAAAATGTATTTGTTCCGTCATTGAATAATAAATAAAATCTAGGGAGAAAAAAAACAGATTTTGCATAGAATTGTTAAAAAACAGACATAACTTAAATGAAAATAATGTTAAATAAAGACATGTTTATGTGATAAGAGCTGAGAATGACATGATTATTATTTTACATTTCTATAATTTACAGCAGTTGAAGGTTTTCAAAGTGCTCACGTGACCCCAGGTTCACTCCGTTATTCTGTCCTTAAACACGTAATGTTTTGTATATTCTAGTATATATTTTATTTTTTGTCTGTTCTATCCATGAATAATAAGTAAAATCTTGGGAGAAAAAGACAATTTTGCATAAAATTGTTAAAAATAGATAACTTAAATGCAAATAATGTCAAATAAATGCAGCTTTATTTGTGATAACTGCTGAAAATTAAATGGGCTAATTATTAATTTATATTTCTATAATTTACAGCAGTTAAAGGTGTTCAAAGTGTTCCATTATTTTGTCATTAAACACATAATATGTGTATATTCTGCTATATATTTTATTCTTTTCTATCCATGGATAATAAAAACATTTAGAAGGAAAAAGGGTTTGCATTAAAATTATTAAAAACAGAAGTAACTTAAAATACCAATGAATAAATTATTACTAAAATAAGTGTTTATAATTACACTGAAAAAAGGAAAAGATTGAATGAACTTAAAAATTATTTTTCAATTTTGACTTTTTATGTCACGATTTTGACTTTTTATGGTCACATATAAAAACTTTAGTTGAGTGAACCAAATTGAATTGCACAGGATTTAATTTAATTTAATTTAATTTAATTTGATTCACTCAACTACATGTTTTTATGTGTGATCTACTGAAGAAGAAGTTTTAAGTGTGTTTAGAATTACATTAAAATGAAAATAATGTAACATAAATGCAGCTTTATTTGTGATAACTACTGAGTATTAGCCAATATAATAATTATTTTGTATTTCTATAATTTACAGCAGTTGAAGTGGTCACGTGACTCCCAGTTTAAGTGGTCGTCATTTTGCCCTTCACCAGGTCTTACAGGCTGTGAACATGTTCCACAGTTTCTTTATCCTGCACATGTTTTACCACCAGCTTCTTTTATGCAACATTAATACTGTGATTAAATCAAAACTTCATCTTAAATAATTCACCTCAGGCACAGAAGCACCTTTGTTTAATATAAGATAAACAGTTTATTTTTATTTTACATTTTTTTGAATAAATATTCAGAACCAGACGCTGATGATGATCTAAATACAGTTAAAGTGTGTGAAAAAATAAGTGCATTTAATTGTGATTTTATAATTATCCCCCCTCAAAAATGCAGGTTTTACTCAATATGTATGTAGGATTGAATGAACATGGTAATTTAATATATATGTTTGGGATATTTTATCAAAATTTTTTGGTGTTTTTATCTGTATTTTTCATCACTTTAGTACATTACTTTTTTTTTTTTTTTTTTAGCATGTTTTGTGTATTTTTACTCCACTTTTTTGTTTCTTAGTGTATTATTACGTATTTTGTGGGACATGTGATTAAAAAAAAAAACTTACTCTTTCACCTCAAGCACAAAAAGCACCATTGTGTAAAATAACGTTAACAGTTTATTTGTATTTTTTTCCTTTTTTTCCATAAATATTCAGAACCAGACGGCGATGATGGTCAACATTTAGGTAAAGTGCATAAAAAATAAAATAAGTGCACTTATTTGCATGTGAACAGTTTGACGTTTGTGGTTTTATAATTATCTGACCTCAAAAAAGCAAGTTTTATTCTATATTTATGTAGGGATGACTAAATTAACACAGATTAATCCATTATTATTATTCATTTCAATATTTTTTTTAAACATAATTAAATAGAACAGTTGTTTTATTTAAAAATGTGTCGTTGAAGGTGTTGAATAAACATGTTAATTTAATATATTTTCACGTTTTTGCATATGTTTGGGATATTTTATCAAATTTTTTAGTGTTTTTATTCATATTTTACAAGACTTTTGGAATATGTTTTGGATTTTTAATCACTTCTTTGCATTAGTTTATTTTTTTTGTTATAATTTTAGGTAAATAGAAATAGAAAATAAAAGAAGTTAATTTTTAATATTGATTGGAAAACGAAATAATTTCAAGTTTGTGGTTTTATGAAGACCAAAAAATAAGCAAATATTGAGATTTATTCTATATTTACTGACATGATTTGATTGAATTCCCAGGATAAAAGTAGGAAATGTAAAATATGCTGCTTGTCTGTACGTCAGTAAATATTACAAATGTCTTAATGTAGTAGATTCTGCTCAAATCTGGATCGAAGGATTATGTGGAACATGGAGCCAAAACACAAAACAGGCCAAGGCTGAAACACCGGCCAAAAAAAGAAAAAGAAAAGGCAAAAATCAGATTATCCTCTGGAGCACCATCACTGCTTCAAACAGTTGGAATTTATTTACAACAGCAGGTTCCAAAACCTGTTAAAAATACACGAAAAACTAAATAAAAAAGGAAAAACCACACTAAATAATTCAGAAATTAAATAAGATGTGTAAAAGTCTTTATGTTCAACTGAAGATATTTAATTATAAAAACCATTATTCACAGAATGTTTAACCCCGCCCCTATTTTGTTCCAATCTCCAGTTTCTATGACAACCTGTTCTTGAATTACAGCCAATAATGTGATTTTGACCTTTCTGCTAAATGTGACCTTGACCTTTGACCTTTTGCAATATTGATAATTGTGTTATATATATATATATATATATATATATATATATATATATATATATATATATATATATATATATATATATATATGTGTGTGTGTGTGTGTGTGTCAGTGTGTGTAATATTATGATAATATATCCAGTATTAATTAAGTTATAGTGTGATATGTCTATGTTTGACACAAACAGTGTTTTATAAGTTAATTTGGACACATGTCACCTTTGACCTCCACAGATCTGAAAAACTGTTGGTCGTAGGTGATAACAACAATTATGAGAATTATATAAAACTTCATTCTGCATCGTTTGGTACCAATCTGAAAGTTCTGTGACCCTCTGTTCTGTTAGAACTGATGATGTTATTTTGACTTTTTAAAATTACCGTATTTTCCAGACAATAAAAGACACTTAAACCACTTTTATTTTCTCCAAAAACCACAGTGCGCCTTATATATGGATTATATCTGGTTCTGCTTAGTGGGAATTTGTACTTTTTATCTGATAAATATAACTTTTTATCCCATAAATTGGACTTTTTTTTTACCCCATCATTAGCTTATCTTTACATAGTCATGATGAGCTAATACCATCCTGCTTCATCTGTCGTCGTCCACACTTCACTAAAACCTTTTCTCATCCTTCAATTCTTAACAGATTTTAATTCTGATTGGTTCGTGACATAGATCTAAGCTTTAGACACAAAACTTATGACTTTATTTCTTGGAATTGGCCTTTGTAAACAATTTGTTTACAACTTTGTTTATTTTTACAGACCCCCTTCCCTCAACCCTCATCGGATTTAAATTCTGATTTTAAGATCTATTCAATGCCTCCCTTTTTTATTTGTCATCACAGCTGTGAGGTCCACATGAGCACAGGAACAGTGGAACTATGTTTTTGACTTCACTTAATGCACCTTATAGTGCAGAAAATATGGTAATTGTGACCTTGACCTTTGACCTTTACTCAAATGGATCATTGAATCTGATGTGCATTAGCTATATGTATATGTTCATGTAATCTCAAGTATTCATTGAGCAATGATTAAGATACTACGACTATCACCTACGACCAATAGTTTTTCAGATCTCTAGAGGTCAAAGGTGACATTTGTCCAAATTAACTTATAAAACACTGTTTGTGTCAAACATAAACATATCACACTATAACTTAATCAATACTGGATATATTATTATAATATTACACACACTGACACATATATACATATAACACAATTATCAATATTGCAAAAGGTCAAAGGTCAAAATAATATTATATGGTTCTAATTGGTTCTAATTCAAGAACAGGTTGTCATAGAAACTAGAGATTGACACAAAATGAGGTGAGGATGATGGTGACACCGGAGTAGAATTTAGTGGGCAGGGCTCTACCATTTAGTGGGCGGGGCTTGTCTGAGTCAGTGATAGAATTAGTTTAACACTGACAGAGTTAATAATTAGACTGAACAGTGGAAGTTACATTTTACTCTAAAAGAGTTAAATACTTTTATTTTTAAACACAAGTGAATTTCCTGCAGGAGTGTGAAAGAGTTAAAACCCTTAAATGAACAAGAAAGAAAACATGTTTTAGATGAGTTTAAATAACTACAGAACATGTGAGGAGCAAAAAACTGACATTAACAGGTGTTAAAATGTTCAGAAAACTGTTAAAAATACACAAAAATGTTCTGATGTGTTCAAAGACATGTTAAACAAACACACACAGATGTTAAAATGTCTTTTTTAAAAAGACGTTAAAAACATAAAAATGTTCAGATGCGTTCAAAGACACGTTAAAAACAAAAATGTTCAGATGCGTTCAAAGACACGTTAAAAACATAAAAAGTGTTAAATACAAATACAAGTTTAAGTTCATATGAAGATAAAGATGTTTAAACTGTTTTTAAAATTGTCGACACAGATTGGGGGGGTGGGGTTAGGGGTCAAAGGTTAAGGTTAGGGTTAGGGTTGGGGGGGGGGGTCATTATCCCATAATTTCCCACAAACCCCTGAATCTGAATGAGGCCATAAACTATTCTGTCCTACAAAGTATAAAGTCAGTAACTGCACAGACAACAAACTGAGAAAAATGACCTGAACGTTGTTATTGTTGTTTTTGTTGTTGTTGTTGTTGTTGTTGTTATTGTTGTTCTTGTTGTTGTTGTTATTGGACATGAGGCAGTTATTATTACTGTATATTAACTAGTTCTATATTAACTAGTTCTACAACAACCACAGTGAGACTGATATATGGATTAATACTGGTACTGATTAATGACTGGAAATGTAAACTTTTTTATCTGATAATTTGGACTTTATTTAATGAACCTTATAAATAAAAAACATTCATAAAACATTCATTGACAGTTCACCTTATAGTCCAGTCCACCTTATAGTCCAGTCCACCTTATAGTCCAGTCCACCTTATAGTCCAGTTCACCTTATAGTCCAGTCCACCTTATAGTCCAGTCCACCTTATAGTCCAGTCCACCTTATAGTCCAGTCCACCTTATAGTCCAGTTCACCTTATAGTCCAGTCCACCTTATAGTCCAGTCCACCTTATAGTCTAGTCCACCTTATAGTCCAGTCCACCTTATAGTCCAGTCCACCTTATACTCTAGTCCACCTTATAGTCCAGTCCACCTTATAGTCCAGTCCACCTTATACTCTAGTCCACCTTATACTCTAGTCCACCTTATAGTCCAGCAGGGTCCTAAATGGACATTGACAGTAATGGTCTTTACTGTCTTTGTGTTTTATTTTACTAATACTTTAACAGTTACTGAACAAACACTGACTATTTTCTACAAAATGACAGATGTTTGAGATGAGATATTTTATTAAATGACAAAGAATGATTTGAATGTTGAAAAAAAACCCCACAATAACTCAGTTTTGCTAAAAAAAAATGCATTTACTGTCTTTTAAGACTAATGTAAAAACAATTATATTCACTTCAACACATTCAACTGTGAATGAAATCAATAAGAGAATATTCCCTGACAATCCCCTTTAATGTTATAATAATACTAACAATATTTCATCCCAAATACAAATGATTATCTTTTATTTTATAAGGTTAATTACGAAAGCGTCAATAAACATAAGCACATACAGGCCAATAAATTAACTGTTAATTCATTAGAAGAATTAAATAAAACCAACAATAATAATAATAATAATAATAATAATAATAATAATGATAATAATAATAATAATAATAATAATAATAATAATAATAATAATAATAATAATAATAATAATAATAATAATAATAATAATAATAATAATAATAATAATTACTTAAGTGTCCAGGATAAACTTTAGTAAACACACTTAAACTGAACTGTTTATTCTGTCTTTAAACTGCCCCCTCCCCAATAAGTGTGGCTATAACATTACCCTCTGTGTGTGTGTGTGTGTGTGTGTGTGTGTGTGTGTGTGTGTGTGTGTGTTTGCATTCCTATCTTCATGGGGACATTTGTATGTTTACACAGTCACACCATGGGGACCTCTGACATTATGGGGACCAAAATTCAGGTCCCCACAAGGGTTAAATATAAATAAAGGTCCCCACTAGTAAAATAGATACATTAATTAGTTTTTTTCTGGAAGTCCCCATAAAGCATGAGGGAAACAGGTGTAAAGCAAAAGACGTATTTTTCAAATGTTTGAAGATGTGTTTAGGTTTTTTATGTATTTTTTTTAATCATTATTTATTTTTTCCTTTGTATATATTTTTTATTTATTACTATTTATTATATATAATTTTGATTTTACTTTTTAAAAATTGTCATTTTATTCATTAATTTTATTTCATTAATTTTTTTTTTTACATTTTATTACATTTAAAAAAAAAATGTTTTGTAAAAAAAAAAAAAGATGTATTTACACTCACTACCTAATGGTTACTTGACTACAAACTCTGTCCTCATGGGACATGGAAACGAGTATGTGTGTGTGTGTGTGTGTGTGTGTGTGTGTGTGTGTGTGTGTGTGTGTGTGTGTGTGTGTGTGTGTGTGTGTGTGTGTGTGTGTGTGTTTGTGTGTGTGTGTGTGTGTGTGTGAGAAAGTAAAAGCTGTTTTGAGCTGACTTTTTTATCCACTACTCACACACTTTGGACACTTTAAAAATAATTACGTTAAGTGTGAGTTTAGTTTGAACTGTAACCCAGTCATTTAGAAATTAAAAAAAATATTACATATAATTAAAGAACAGAAATGTTCAAAATAAAAGAAGTTCATTCAGTTTCAACAATAAAAACATAAATATTTAAAATAATTAAATATAGTGTGAGTTCAGTTTGGAGCCGTGAAGGTGGATGTAGTTATTTATCTGTATATTTATAGAAATGACAAACTATTACATATAATAGAAGAACACAAATTTTCAAAATAAAAGAAGTTAATTCAGTTTTTATATTTACAATAATTTGTGTGAGTTCAGTTTAAAGGTGTAAAGGTGAACACACTGATTTAACTCTTTATTTATACAAATTATAAAGTATTGTACATCACAAAAGAACAAAAAATGTAGGTGGAAAAAATTCAGTTTCAACAATAAAAAAAATAAAAATATTTAAAATAATTATATATTAATGTCAGTTTGGCCAAGTGTTGGAGGCGTTAGTTAACTCTTTATTTATAGAAAATACAAACTATTACATATAATAAAAGAGCAAAAATATGAAAAGGCAATTAAATTTCAACAATAAAAATAGAAAGATTTATAATAATTAAATATAGTGTGAGTCAATGTTGGATATAGTTATTTAACTCTTCATTTATAGAAATTACAAACTGTTGTGTATAATAAAAGAGCAAAATCATGTTTTAAATAAAAAAGCCATTTCATTTCATCACATTTTCATTCATTTATATTTATTTCAGATTTAATTCACATGTTTATTTCGTTTCTATTTATTTCAGATTTAAATCACGTGTTCATTACGTTAATATTTATTTATTTCAGATTTAAATCTTAACGCAAAGTGAACGGGGGTAAAACAAAACAAAACAAAACAAAACAAAAACCAAAATCTAAATACAGATCACATTTATTTTTATTTATTTCTCTAGTGTGAGTTGCTTTTCTGTCCAAACACATAAAAATATAACTGACAGCAGTTGTATGAAGTGGATGTGTGTGTTTTTCAGGAACATTTTTCACTCTGATCCAAAAACACAAAGGCCGCTCGTGCTCTGAATATATTCTGATTTAAATACACCAGAAACAATACATATTATTATTATTAGTAGTAGTAGTAGTAGTAATAGTAGTATTACTGTACAAAGGTTTTACTTAAATGATAAAATAAATAAATAAATAAAACGGCCCATTTTTTATGCGCAAACTTTGTGTATTTCCGGTTTGTTTGGACGCGTTTGTATAGTTTGAAGCTCGTGCAGCAGAAAAAGTATTTTCTAAAACTGAAAGAGTCTGTTCTCTAATGCACAACAAATGGAATTAATTATTCTAATGTCAAACGTTCCATAGGTGACAAATCTACGGAGGTATTTGTGCGTAAAATGTGCGTAAAGTCTGCGCAAAGTCAGCGTAAAATGCGCGTAACGCGGCTCCAGAGCGTGATTTATTTGCTGTGGTTTGAACTGAACATGGATCTGTTTATCACTCCATCACTCTCAGCACATCCTCCTCTTCCTCCTCTTCCTCCTCTTCCTCCTCATCCGCTCACCTCTCAGCTGATCCCCCCATGACCCCACTCGCACTTTTTAAACTCAATTACTACTGTTTTTATTTTATAATCAGGACGTCATTAAATAACTAGAACGTTTTAATTTGTAGTTATGACTTTTTTAAAATCTTATAATTATGGCTCATCCCAAAATGTACACTTTTTCTTTAGAATTATGACTTTTTAATCTCATAATTATAACTTTTAATGTCATAATTTTGGAATATCACAATTATGACTATTTGAAAATTCAGACTTTTTAGTTTCTCGTGATTTTTTAAAATCTTAATCTTATGAAACTAAAAAAATATTTATCCATAAACTGACTATCAATATATTTCTGAAATTAAACATAAAATGTGTATAATATACAATATATGATAATATAATTAAAATACAGAAGGAAATACTGCTTTATATATGAGACAAATATGACAATATATGAACTCTGGATAATACATTATTGGATAATAATAATAATAATAATAATACTGGATAATATATGCACTACTTATATATATATATATATATATATATATATATATATATATATATATATATATATATATATATATATATATATATATATATATATATAAGCATACGTATAATGCATTGTATTTTTCAATATATTGTCATATAATTTAATTTTAATTTAAGGGATAATTACAACTCATCCCATAATTCTGTGTTTTTCTCTGATAATTTCAACAGTTTTTAATTGTGACATTTTCTGTCATAGTTGTGTGTGTTTGGTTGCCAGGGGAAACCGTGGTGGGTTTGGGTTTGGGTTTGGCACACTTCTGTCTAATCCATCAGCCTTAGTTTGAACACTTTTACAGGCTAACCCTAACCCTAACCTTTGACCCCTAACCCCAGGCCCTGGACTCAACTGCAAATATGAAAAACTATTACTCTGATAAAAAACAACTCATTGTTTCTTTAGTAAATATGACTAAATATAAACAGTTAAAAAACAAACTTGAATATTTCATTCTCTGTTCAATTCAAATGTTTTTTTAGGAATATTTTGTTATTATAGAATTATTATGGTCTGTCTGTTTACATTTACTGTTCTTCCACTAGTGCACACACAGAAATAGGAGTACTACTCTGTACTACTCTGTACTACTCTGTATTACAATACATTTTTTATTGCAGTACATGTTTGTACCTTCTAAAGTACAATAAGACAAAGGAACTTTTTGGTTCCTTTGTTTTTATCTGTGGAAAATGAGTTTTGTACCTGGAGGTACCATTTTGTACCCCACAGATATTCTACTTTTTATAAAAAAGCGAATACAGAATTCTTCTGCAAAAAGGTACAAACTTAGGTACAATTTCTGTGCGCGCGTGCGTGTTTAAAACAGATTTAAGTTGTAGTTTTACTAAAGGGGGTGGTGGGGGGGGGGGGGGGTCACAGAGGTCACGCTCTTTCTGAACTTTCCCAAAAACACACTTGTTAGGGCAGTCGCTCCAGGGGGGGGGTACTAAAGGTCCGTGAACGCAGCGGACTTTTGCTCTTTTCCCGCGGGGCGCGTGCGTTCAGCGCGTGCAGCCTACCGGGTCGACCATGTCTCTCTCCGCGCGTCCCAGCCTCCCGTGTCTTACCGTGTGTACCGTGTGTGTACCGTGTGTGTACCGTGTGTGTACCGTGTGTACCATGCAGACTCTTACCGTGTCTCTCTTCCGCCTCTCCTCCCGGGCCTCAGTCTTCTTCAGCTCGGCCTTAAAGGCCTGGGTGTCCCCGGTCTGTCCGTCCTTGTCCAGGATGTCCATCAGGTAGGAGATGTAGCTCGTGGCCAACCGGAGCGTCTTAATTTTGGACAGTTTGGTGTCCGCCGGGACGTTCGGAATACACTCCCGGAGCTCCGCGAAGGCCGAGTTGATGCTCTGGGTCCGCCGCCGCTCCTTCCGGTTGGCCGTGGGTCTCCGTTTAACGGGGCGCGGGTGCGAGTGGTGGTGGTGATGATGGTGCATACCTACCGGGGCCCCGTTTACTGAGATGGCACCGGCCCCCGGGACCAGGGCACCGGTTCCGTAGTGGTGGTGGTGGTGATGGTGGGGGTCCAGACCGCCGGTGGACCCTCCGCCGCCGCCGCCGCCGTTGCCATGGTACTCGGGGCTGTACCCGGGCGCGAGGCTGTACTCGGTAGGAGACATGTCCGCGTGGCTGATGAGCCAGCTGGTGAAGTACGGAGGAGCCCCGGTGTCCTCGTGACACCGACCCGCCGCCGCCGCGTGCAGGGAGTAGTGGTGGGTGTCGTGGTGGTGCATGACCGGGTGGTGCGGGAAGCCCGACACCAGACTCATACTGACACACACGCACGCGCACACACACGCACGCGCAAACACACACTCCTCTGTCTCTGCTGTCTCTGTCTGTCTCTCTCACGCGCAAACACACACACACACACGCACGCGCACAGAGTGGGATGGATGCTGCAGCTTCTCTTCAGTCCAGACTGGATGAGCGCATGTTGGACAAACCCCCCCCGCACGCGCACCCACTCCCACTCCCACGGGGACAGTCGGTACTCCGTGCACTGGTTGCAGGCTGGCTAGACCCAGGTTAGTCCGGCTAGACCCGGGTTAGTCCGGTCCACATGAGCCCGGGAGGCCGCGCGCTGCTCCTTCCTCTGCTGACTAGAAAAGACATTCCTTCACTTCTGCTCTTCCTCCTCCTCTTCCTCCTCCTCCTCCTTCCTCTTCTTCTTTTTCTGTTAAAAAGTGTCAGTAGTACCAATCCCTCCTGTCACTCTCATAGTGACCGCAAGACCGTTGGGCAAGGCAGGAGCAGTGTTAGCAGGCACCAGGTCAGCAGGACTGAAGGACGGCAAAGCCTGTATGACTGTATGAGAGAGAGAGGGGGGGGCAGGGAGGCCAGGGGGGAGAGACAAGCTCATTTACTGCGTCATCTTTAGCATAGGGGCGGAGCCCGTGACGTCACAGCCTCCATCGGCCAATAGCAAGCCCCCCTCCCCCCTGCTCCAGTCTGCAGCTCTGTTTACTTCTCTTTAATGTCAATGGCTCTGCTAAGTAGGCATGTGCACGCGCACGCAGCCAGCAGCGCGTGCACGCATCGCACGCTCACGCACGGCGACAATTACAAGGTCAAGAGTAAAAAAAAAAAAAAACACCAAACTTTTGTTTTTGGCTCCGAGAGAAAAATGAACAGAAGAGTTGGATGTTTGTGACATGTGACATCCTAAACCTAACAACAACAACAACAACAGCTACTACTACTACAACAACAACAACAACAACAACAACAACAACAACAACAACAGAAGCAGATGTTCACTCATCCCAGGAAAGTTCAACTTTTGTTTTTATTCCATTAAATTAATTAAAAACTGTCAAATACAAGCTAACCACTAACCTCTGACCTCTGACCCTAACCCAAGTGGAATTATCATTATTTATTTATTTCTATTTTAATGTCATGTTCTTTTCAACATGCAGTTGTTTTTAGGTCAAACTGTGAAACTTCTGGACGTTACGCTGTAAAAAAATAAATAAATAAATAAATCAGGTTAAATGAAAGTTCAGCAGTTGTTTGTGAAAATGTGACTTAACCTAAGTAATATAATTATTTAAAGTCATATAATTAACTTTTATAAAATTCAATTCATGTCCTCATTATACAAACTTTTCTTTTTAAAGCAGTGGAAGTCGATTAAAATTAAAATACTTATTTTAAAACTCACATTATTAAGTTCTATTAACACATTTAAACCACTAATATATAATATATAACCACAAATATATGTTAATATATTGAAAAATATGCTGCATTATATTCAAAAATATATTTCCATACATATACACACACACACACACATATATATATATATATATATATATATATATATATATATATATATATATATATATATATATATATGCATATGTGTGTGTGTGTGTGTGTGTGTGTGTGTGTAGTGTATTGTATATACACAATATATACATACAATGCAATAAGTGTATTGTATATATTGTATATGTAAAATCTCAGGCAGTAATATATTGATCGTCAGTTTATGAATAAATATATTTTAGTTTGATAATGGTTGTGATTTTTTTACAGTGTACAGAGGAGCTAATATTGATGCTTAAATTCTGAACAGAATGTGTAGTTTTAACCCATAAAGACCCAGTTCCCAATTTTTGTTTCTCTATTTATACCTTTCACTGATTTATCACTACTTTTATTTATTTATTTTTTTTTTATATTATCATCTGTATTTAGCTTTTTTTGGGTGTAAATTATCTATTTTCCTATATTTAACTTCCAGATCATGTAGATGTTCATGAAAAGTCAGATTAAATTCAAAGTTGTTCATATGAAAACACAGAGAAATTAAAAAAGCGTTCCTTTTTTAGCACAAATATTGCTAAGCGAACGTAAAAACAAGTGTTTCTATTCAACTCATAGGTTTCACTGGTCTAACCCTAACTCTGTTTCCATGGTAACTGCAGAGCCTCTGAATGTCCAAATGGATAAAGCTGATGATCATTAAAAATGACAAACTATTTTACACCAATTATTGACATGTACTGAATTAATGGACCAATGGGTATTGAACAGTTTAACTCAATAGTTGGTTTAATTATTTTTGGGTTACAGATTAAATCCAGTTTCTAGATGTTACAAAAAACAATGAACTCTGCTCATTTTTCCATTATATTCTTAATTTAAAAAAAGATTCTAAGTATTTCTTGACTTTTATAAAACATTTCAAGATTCTTTGGCTAATTTCTATTCATTTTATAAGCATTTTATACTTTTTAATCCTAAATTTCCCATTTTCTCAGTTTAAACGTGTTCATTGTTACAACATTAATGAAACATGACCGTAAAACAATGAAAAACTGTGTTTTACACCAACTATTGACACATATTGATAGAATTAATGGATCAACAGGTATTAAACAGTTTATATTTATGTAAACTCTTTCTGTAGTCGCATTGCATTGGTTCAGTTAATGCAGAAAAAAATATCTTATATGGTGATTAACCCTTTCATGCAGTGGTTTAGACACATGAAATTAAAGTCCAGCAAAGGGGAAAGTTTTCTAATTCCATTAAAAATTAGGTTCATTTAAAATAAAATGTAATCAAATTTTGGGTTCATTTGTTTTCCATTTTGTGGGAGCCATAACCCCCCCCCCCACACACACACACACACACACACACACACACCCTCCAACCCTAACTTTAACCCCAACCTTTACCCAAATTCACTCTAGTGTGACGCTCCTACAATCGTCCTCATGTCCACATTAGCAAACAGACTAAATATTTTTTTTAAATGTAAAAAAGTAAGAATGGGAGCAGACATGTGAAGATGCCGGTTTGTTTGAAAATGTCTGAGAAAGCCAAGTCAAATCTGACACAGATGGAGTTGAAAAATAGAATAAAATGCACCAAGAATACGGTGAAATACAAAAAAATGCATTAATATGCACTAAAGATACTGTAAAATGCACAAAAAATAGGGTTAAATGCAGAAAAATACACTAATATGGACTAAAAATGAAGTGCAATGCACTAATATGCACTAAAGATACTGTAAACTGCACAAAAATAGGGTTAAATGCACACAAATATACTAATATGGACTAAACATAGAATAAAATGCACCAATAATAGGGTTAAATACACAAAAAAATACACTAACATGCACTAAAATACAGTAATATGCACTAAAACTACACTAATATGCACTACAAATACAGTAAAATGCACTAAAAATATAGTAATATTCACTAAAAGTAAAGTAAAATGCACTAAAATACACTAATATACACTAAAAATACAGTAAAATGCAGAGAAAATAGGGTTA
Source organism: Siphamia tubifer (assembly GCA_020466265.1). Lineage (NCBI taxonomy): Eukaryota > Metazoa > Chordata > Actinopteri > Kurtiformes > Apogonidae > Siphamia > Siphamia tubifer. The sequence goes on from CM035783.1 coordinate 53,464,252, forward strand.
AATGCACAAAAATACACTAATATGCACTAAAAATACAGTAAAATTTACTAAAACTACAGTAATATCTATTAAAAATATAGTAAAACGCAATGAAATATTATTTTAATATTAAATATTTTTGGGACAAATCTAATAAAATAAACAAAAACAAGTGAATTTCACAGCTGATATTAATTATTTTGTTGTATTGTGTTGACCCCCCCCCCCCCATGTTTCACACAGAAGAATAAAAACTTTAAACTAAAGTTGTCTTCATTCATCACATGCTTAATAATAATTTCCAGTTTCTTTCCAGAAGATAATATTTCTTCCTGTAGTGACCTGTCGTTGTGCACGCGCGCGTTCCTGACCGCCGGTGTGCACGCGCGTCCCGTTCCTCCGGTGGGTCAGCTGACAGAAGAAGCAGCTGGGGGTGTTCTGCTGTTCTGGTCCACTTCCTAAAGGCTGGCGGTTCCGTGGACTCCCGTGGTTTGATTCACGCGCACGTGACGTCATCATGTGAAGTAAAATCCCGGTGTTTTGTGGTGAAAAGCCATGGATGAAAAAACAGAAAGTGAGAAGCTCATGTCAGTGTTCTGGACAAATATCAATAAATGTATTTCACTTTTAATCACATCCAGGAAACAATGATGTGAAACTTTACACACATTTATACCAAAATAAAATATATTTATAGCAAAAATTAAATAAACATTTAAACTAAAATAAAATCCACATTTCACTCAACTGTCAATTTATGGCTTTAATTAGTAATAACAATTATCTTCATCATAAGTCCACATTTTAATTCTCTGAAATAATCAATAAACACGTTGCATTAATAGGCCGAATGTTTATATATATATATATATATATATATATATATATATATATATATATATATATATATATATATATATATATATATATATATATATATATATATATATATATATATATATATATACATACATATATATATACAAACTACATTGTACACTCTAACATAGTAATTATTTTTCTGTAAATTGTAAATCATTTCAGAGTTCACTCATAATGTACATTTACTGGAATAGATTTAAATGCGTGACCTTTGAACCCCGTGACAATGTGGAATAAAACACATAATAAACTCAAGGTTACGGCGCAGGCGCATGGACTTATATGTATCAGGAATAATAAGTAAATAACAATTTAATTTACATGATAGATCCAAATATGAATTACTTTCTAACACTGTGATTAAAACAATAAAATTTTATTTAATTATTATTTATGGTTTATTTTCTTTCAAACCTAAAAAAAAAAAATAGCAAATCAATATAAATAAAAACAATCATTTTAAACTGCTGAAGATATTTGAGTTTATTTTATTATTTAAAAACAAAAACACACTTAAACACTAAACTTAAAATACATTTACAAAAATAAAAGTACAAATGCACAGAAATATTTTTCCGAACGTCGACGCGCACGTGACATCCCGGTTTCCACGCAGTGACCGGAGCCTCGTGACCGCGCAGTCCTCCTGTACGTCCACAGCAGCAGCAGCAGCGAGGCAGTAAAGTACTGCAGTAAAAGTACTTTAAATACACACATTTACTCAGACCTGGTTCAGATGTACTACAGAATACTGCAGTAAAAGTACTTTAAATACCAAAACAAAAACTAAAAATGGTAGTGAAGCTTTTATTTTGACACATTTACTGACTTATTTTCAGTGAAGCTTTTATTTTGACATATTTATTTCTTTTCAGTTTCATCACATTTTTTTCTATGAACTAACGGTGGGTCACATGATCATCACAGAGGTTATTTGTGTTCATTTAAATAAATTATGATTAAAAAAAACATTTTAAACTAGTCAAATGTTCTGTCTGATTTTGTTATTGTTGTTTTACTGACATTTATCACAAAATACCATTGTGTTAAAATGTTTAATCAAATTATTAATGATGAATTAATCTGAGTTCATGTGTTTATTTTCACATCTTTAGTTTTTATGAATTCAAAAAACACAATCCACTTTTCTTTTGAAATAAATCATGTTTGAAAAACTCTTGAATTCACAGAAAAAAGTGTCAACTATAAACCATAAAGCATAAGGCTTTTTAAAATAATTTGTACTTGTTTTATAAATCCATCTGTGTAACAACAGTCTGAATATATGATGATTTTATAGAATTATGATGTGTTACTGTAAATGAAAACCGTTTTTAAATCAATGACATTCGTAAAAAGTTCATTATTACGCCTGTCTGTCTTTTTCCATAAAAACTATTGGACCAGTTAACAGTAAATGTTCAGTAAAGGTCAGAGGTCAGAACTGCTCCACAATAGATTCTGTTAAATTTTGATGAATCTAGGTCAAAGGTCACAGTCACTAAAGATGTGTTTTCACTATGATAAGAGATAGAGCTAATCAAATGTGTGTGAGGGGGCGGGGCTTGTTTGCCTTGAAACACTTGTTCTGAATAAAATAATTCTGAATTAAGTCTATTTCCTTCATGTTTACAAGGACGTGTTGATTGTGAATAAATGTTTCCATGGAAACGGGTGTATTCGGCTCTGGTTAATTGGTCTTTAACAGCTACAGGTACAGAGGGTTCTGATTGGACAGAATGGCTGCTTAACGTCTGGATGTCTAGTGGAAGAAAACCATGGCCACCACCACGTTTTACGTTGGTTTCAACTCAAATGATCTTTTTCTCCTTGATTCCATGATTTAGTGACGTTTGAATTTTCCACCTGTGTTCAGATACAGAAACCTTTTCATCTGGATGATTATTTGACAAAGTGACTGAATTTTGTTAAGTTTTTATCTGAATTTAAGTTTTATTCTGTGAAATGTTAAAGTTACCTATTTGACCTTTGACCCTGACCTGTACCCTGTTTTTAAAACAATCATTTAACTTTTTTTTTTCAATAAATATTTCTTTAAAAAAAAAGATTTCTTGACATTTATCGTCATTTGACAGAGAAAATAAAATCAGTGTGGGTTTAGAAATATCAGCTAAAGCTGAAGTAAATAATAAGTGTATGTTATGACATTTAAACACAGGGTGATAAAAATGATATTTGCGACATACATAAAAATGTCTCATAATAATCACACATTCCATATTTAAACCTTTTTAGCCTAAAAGTCCAGATTTTAGTCCCAGACTAATAAAAATAAATAAATATTTGTCAGAGGTTTATTTCTTCAGGGGACAATAGGGTAGACTGTTTTAAATGTGTGGTATTTAGCGACTGTAAATGTTCTTTAATTATTCTGACAGTAAAAATGTCAGGACTGGACATATTTTTGGATCCTGCAGACACATGTGATTGATCTTCGCTCTTTTCCAGTCTTTCCCAGGCTGTTTTTCTTTTCTTTCTTGTCGACACATTAGCCCGCAGTAACAAAGCGTGACCCCCGCCTCCCCCCTCCTCCCGTGACTATATGTAGAAATTCTTATCAGAGAATTTGTGTCTAAATGGACATTCTGTCCTTATCATTGTTTATTATTATTCTCAATAAAACCCAGACGTTTTGACACATCACACCCAATTCATGCACAAACACATTGTAAATAGTGTTTAAATGGACCAAATACTGTGTCCTGGGACCCCTGTATGGGCCGGGAGCCAACCTTTGGATCATCCATCATATGGATACTGGGTGCCATTTATCAAAAAAACCAGAGGGGGGATTTTTTTTTCTACAGAAAAAAAGCTTGTGTTACATGTTAAGACCCTCACAAGTGGGTCTGGGTTGTGCTCCCGCCGGTGCATTTTCTCCGTGGCGGTGTGCCGTGACCAGCTCTGGGTCAGCCAGGAAGGGTCTCGCGGCTCCGGTGGTGAGCTTTACACACCCTCCACCCGGACATGGCCACTTCCTGGGGCTGTCGACTCGCTGCACCTTCTCTCCTCTGGACACAAAGGGAGGGACAAGAACCCTTTGAGGTGCCGCGGTTGGCGTCGCATCTCCAGGGCAGGGACCAGCCCACGTACGACAGGCGCCAGGGGTCAGCTGTGATGTCAGCAACCCACCCGACCCATCTTGAAACACAGGAGTCTAACGCACACGTACAGTGGTCAGAAGGGGCAAACACACCGCATCAATAAAACGCTGCAAACACAAGAAAAACGAAACAAAAAAACACAAACATATAAAACAAATGCAACAGAAAAACCAAAACACACAACCTCCCAAAACAACTAGAATAGACAAACGCTGCATGTTCACTCCAAAACAAAATGGAAGCTCATCAAAATAAAAGGGGTTCACCAAAATAAAATAGAAGAAAGAGGGTGGATGAAGATGAACTTCATTCATTTAACAGAAAAGGTGTCGAGCAGCGTCGCTCATTTTATTGACGAAGCTCTGCTGCACTTTTAAATCGTAGCAGATTGTCGATTATCGTAGCACCTTTTCACACTTATGTGTTAAATTAATTACCTTAAAATTCGTCTTCATCCACCGCCTTCTTCCATTTTATTTTGATGAATTTCTCCCAGAAACCCAGTGGCGCAATTAAAGTGGTGGCCAGCGTGTGCGAGGCTGAGGTGAGATAGTGGCCTCGCAGGTGAGCAGCATTATCAGTGGACTAACGGACCCTAAAGGTGATGTCCAAAACCAGAGGGGGGGGTAATCCGCCCAGAAAATCGCACCCAGTGTGTGTATATATATATATATATATATATACACACACTATATAACCAAAAGTACTGCCTCACCTGCCTTGATTTGCATATGAACTTCACATCCCATTGTTAATCCATACAGTCATATGGATTCACCCTTTGCAGCTACAATAGCTTCAACTCTTGTGGGAAGGTTTTCCACAAGGTTTAGGGGTGCGTTTATGGGACCATTCCTCCCAGAAGCATTTGTCAAATCACACACTGACGTTGGACCGAAGGCCTGGTTCTCAGTGTGTGTCTAATTCATCCTAAAAGTGTTCTGTGGAGTTAAGGTCAGGACACTCTCACCTATGTCTTTATGGACCTTACTTTATGCACTACTGTTAACACTAACTGGACAGCATATGGGGTGTCATTTGAGGGTACTTCACAGCAGGTGAGCGAATACTTTTGGTAAAATAGTGTAAATATACACACACTTAACAGAAAACAAGTGTATATTCTGCTACCTTTAACATTAAAAAACAAACAAACAGAGTTTACATTGTCTGCCAATATGTCTGTTAAGAATGGATCAGGCAAAAACTGACACAATGTTCTTAAAGATCAGGCATTGGTTTAAGGCAGAGGTGTCAAACATGCGGCCCGGGGGCCAAATCCAGGCCGGCTCAGGGTCGAGTCCGGCCCTTTGGATGAATTTATGAAATGCAAAAATTACACTAAGACATACATTAGTTTGGTTCATGGTTCACATTCAGACCAATTCAATCTCATAATAAACTATAAATATTCACAAGTAAAACAAAAAAAATATCCTTGTACATTTTTTTTTTAAATTTAGTGACATTAAAAAAAGTATAATTTCACAGAAAAATTGCAATAATCAGAACAAATATGAAAAATTTTAAATGTCTTAAGAGGGTAATGTAATAATATTCCACCTATAATTAAATATTTAGTGTATCTGTAGGTTAGAATATACAGATGTAAATGATTAACTAAAGCCTAAATATTTGTTTTCATAATGAAATTTTACTTTTTTTGCTCTAAAACAGAGAGAAAACTTTGGAGTTGACATTATTTATGTATTGTTTTTTTTTTTAACTGGTTCGGCCCACTTCAGGTCAAATTTAGCTGAATGTGGCCCCCGAACTGAAATGAGTTTGACACCCCTGGTTTAAGGGGTCATTTACACGAGGACAATTGCGGCTAAATACGACAGCATATTTTATCAGTTACACAAAGGCGGTACCATCAGGATGTGAATACGCACACATCTTCAGACTCCTTCCAGAGTGGGACGTATTGAAGACGTGCTGGGTCACGTCTCCGTCTAAGCGGTAAGAAACCCACATATTAACGTTGCGTGCATCTTTACGTCACATATGTTCATGTCACATTCATACGCTGAGCAGGTAAAGCAACAAACATGTTAGACAACCTGGATCCCACAGATCTTCCAGCTGCATTAGCATTAGCATTAGCATTAGCAGCTCTAGTAAATGTACAGGAGTCGTTTCAGTTATTGTACAGACATTACACACATACCATAGCCGAACATAGATGGGTGGACAATTACATACGCCAAAAACAGAAAAGGACACGTGGGCGGGTCTATCACAGTACCACCTAGTGGCCTGGCATGACTATCCAATTGTATTTCACCTACTGTTGTGTCTTTGTATAAACAATGATTTCCTCCTGAATATGCTCGTATAAATGCGGATGAAAAACTTAAGACGCGTCACCACTTTTGCGTCTTCTGTTCTCATCGTCTCCGTATAAATGTAGCTTAAAAGTCAAAGTGTCATCAAGACGGCCGAGCATTTTTTTGAATCAATGTGAAGATGTTCAATAGTTGTTTTTTTTTTATGTTGAACAGATCAGGTCAAATGACATTAAAATGTAGACATTGTTGAAAAGTAACTCATGACAATGTTTCCTTCACAAATGACAGCCATTGATCCAGGTTGGAAGGTGTCCGGCGAAGCGCTGAGAAGACCCAGTGGACAGACAGACACATCAGGTACTGTGTTGTCCTGCAAAATATAAAACTAAGTCAATGAGGGGAAATAGGCAGATGAAAAGAACTAGGATAGAGAAGAACTGTGTCCTATACTGAGCTGTCATTAGCTGAAGGTTGGACAACTGCAATGTCCTTTACACTGGACTAAACCACCGTCTTCTTCATCAACTAAACTTGTGTAAAATGCAGCTGCCGGCCTTTTATCCAACACATCTGAACACTCTCACATCAGCCCAGTTCTATGTTCTCTTCACTGACTCCCAGTACAGTTTTAACATTCATTATATTTCTTCAAGGCCATTAATGGTCCAGCCCCGCCCTACCTTACTGATCTTATTATAATCCATAAACCAGTAAGCACACTGCGCTCTTCTGAGCACATGTCGTTGGTTGTCCCCAAATCTAAATGTAGCCCTCCCCTATATGACCCTGCTCATTTCTTTACTTCGTCTAGGGTATAATGACATTTATCGAGGGTAGGCATATTGACGTAGAACCAAAAAAACACTTGTAGAAAACAAATATCTAGCCAGCACTAGCTATCATTTGGACACATTTACTCTGACACAGTTTAGATCTATGATAGAAAGACAAGATAAATTTAATTAATGAAAGATGAAAAGAAAAAAAAAAGTAATTTGTTTCACAGTGATAACCACAAAGAAGATCCCTCAAAGTTTCCACCCAAAGTCTTACCAGACCTAGTTAAAGACCGCTCCCAGTGAACCTGTAACATTATACTGGCCAGTATTTTACCGTTGGTGCACATCCTCTACGTTGGCGCGCTTTAGCTTTAGTGCTTGACAATGGTGACAGTCTCCGAGTCAAAACGGCAGTTCTGTAGCCGTGGAAAACACCTCACTCAAGAGTGTCCAGGTGTACAGGAACACCACGCTGCAGGCATCCAACGTCCACTTGTCGTTCTCCCTTTGGCAGTAGTCCTCTGAGCCTCGCACTGATGTGGACGCCTCCACCAGATAATGTTCGCAGCCAAACTAGCTAACACTGCACAGATGAAGCTAGTTGCAGAGTTTTAGAAAGACTTCCGCCACAACAGTTGGAATTGGGAACGAAGTCCAATTAACAAAACAATCCCTTTGGTCTGAAAATGAAACACTTCTTCTCTTTTTTACTACAGTCCCCTTTTTTCTTGTAACCGTCCGGTTCCTTCATACGGCTCTCTCTCCCGTGTTCTCTTTTCTTCGATCCCCCAAAACTGACACCCATCACCTCTCTTAATGGTGTCAGCGCCCCCTATCTGTTTGACGTAAACCTAAACAGAATATTATCTTACGTTCATAAACAGTGAAACACACCCCAATAATAATACTGATTACATTGACATATATTAATCGGTGTGTATTACAGTTACACTTTACATAAGCACTACATAAATATAAAAGATATGGCCATCGACCTTTTGCGGTTTTTGGCTCAACCCTGTGGAATGAGCTTCAAACACGATTACAATTAACAACTGAGCTACAGCTGTTGTTAAAAACATTTATTTAGGTGAACGTTTGACATGTAGCCGACTGTCCATGTCTCTTTTATGTTGTTGCTATTGTTTTAGAACTTGTTTTTATCTTTGTTACTTTTTATCTCATTTTGGAAAGCACCTTGTGGACCGTTTTAGTGGTGTAAGGTGTTATATGAATACAATTTGATTGATTGAGAAAGGTGATGGAGAGGTAAAGAAGTAGAGAGAATGATGAAGAGGACAAAGGAGAGTATAAAATGAGAAAGAAAGGGAAGAAACAGGATAAAAGGAGTGAGAGACAAGGGAAGAGAGAGTGGTGACATCACAGCTTTTGAACAGGTCAGTAGTACCCCCCTTTAAGATAACTGAAAAGGCCACAAAGACATAATGTACACCTCAAACTGATGTCTTACTGTTCCTTAAATGATATTTTTTTAATTAGTAAACAAAATAAATCCACAAAAAGAGTTAAAGTATATTGAAGCCTTACATGGATCTCACCTGACTGTCATAATCCCAGTTCCCGTAGAGTCTCAGCTACTTTCCCAGAAGGTGATGCTTTCTCTCTGTCCATTCCCAGTTTGGAGCTGTGAGTCACCCGACTCAGTGTTGTGAAATCAACAGCTGGGAGGACACTGAATCGTTTGAATCTGAGAAAGTAAAGTGTCTTGTGATGAGAATAAAACACGTTCAAATAAAACTAATGTTCAAGTCCAGGGAAATATTTATTTAACACACAAAAAGGACAATACAAAACTGAAACATAGGCATAACACAAAAAAGGCAAATGGAATAAAAGAGTAAAATGTGCAAATTAATGAGCAAGAATTAAATGTTAGACCCCACTTTAAGTAAAGAAGCAACATGCAAGTGAAACCAAGAATAAATAAATAAACTAACTAAATAACTATATACAAAGGCCTGTAATGGCATTAGAGATTAACATTTAAAAATACCAGAACATTCTCTGACTCAATGTACTATATGTTAGGAGTACTAACCCGTTCATTTGTCCCTTATATAAAAGTAGTAATAATAATAAATAATAAAGGTAATAATAATATTGAGCTTTATGTTAGAAAGAGCACTAACCTGCTCACAGAACAATTCAGTTTCTGTCTCTCTGAGTTTAATGTTCTCTGTACATTGTCCCTTAAATAAAAGTAATAATAATAAAAATAAATAATAAAGATAATAATAATAAAAATGTGCTTAATGTTAGAAGGAGTACTAACCTGCTCAGAGTTATTCAGACTCTTCTCGGTTTAGGAGAAGTTAACCAGCAGATTCACTAACCTCCTCTGCACAGTTGTTTTGGGCTCTGAATGGCACCAGGGGTTCACTAGTCCACGAGGAGGATTCCACTTTGCAGGAGGATGTAGAATATTTCTCATTTCAATGTGATGGTGGTGTAAATAAACTGTCAGTGGTAATCTATGCAAGTTTAATTTATGTTTTAATAATTATAAGATGTATTTATGTGAAGGAATTTATTAGGACTTTGTGGATTCAGTTCAATGGAGACCTGGGATTCATGACTGGTGAGAGATTTAAAGGATCTGGGTGAATAACACAGTTATGGTTATCCCAGTTACCTTCTGCTTATGCTGGTCAAACTCTGCGTAGAACGTGTGACGTAGGTTCACATTGGTTAAGCTATGAAACTCAGTTAAAACCTGCAAACAGATAGATTAGATTAAGGACCATATACAAACATAACCAGACATTTTGGAAATTGTTTACCTGTTCATATACATAACTTCGTGTGACGTCACAACATCCACTTTACCTAGTTACGCCAGCTGCCATTTTAGGAGGGGTAAACATTTGTGTAGATACCCCTGACAAGTAGAGCTAGGCAGAAAATCGATTTAGATTTAAAATCGAGTTTTAATGCAAAATCGATTCATATTTTAGGAAAATCGTGCAATCCGATTCCCCTCCACACGCACTTTTTTTCCTCGCAAAAAGAAAACCATGAACCAGGCTGCTTTCCGTAGTGTTTCACCCCAGACCCCACCTACGATCCCCTTCTTCTGCAGCACAGGGAGTAATATGGAGCCTCCAGTTTATATCAAGCCAAAGTGTTCACATAGCCACGCGTTGTCTTTATTATATCATGCGTTACAGAACGCGTTCTAGCACGCACACTGGCGCGCTATCACGCGTTACGGGACGCGCTCTGGTACGCGCAAGGTTCAGTTGTGTAGAATCGATTTGGGTTTTTAGGGTCTGACGAAGCCCAGCTACTGCCTGGTTGTCAGCTGTGTCTTCAGACTGTTGTTGTTGACGGTAGCGGTACGACCACTGTGTTCACATCTGAAGAGAAAGCATCTAATGGGGGGGGGGGGGCTTTTCTTGTGGCACACCTTATGATAAACATGGAGCACGATGTGGAGCGATAACAGACACAATAACATCATATATCCAAAATATTGGTAACATGTTCAGGTTTATTGAAGTAGTTTGATTGATAATAAGGTTTTGTTTTATTTTGTCCTTACAAAGTAAAAATGTTACTAGTTTTATTTTTATCTTACTTTTGCACTACTACGTTTTTTACAATGTTTCTCATATGAGTATTAATGTATATTGTTTTAGTTGTTAAAATATTTTAAGTTTTCTTTTTTCCAACAAAATGTATCTTTTACACTATTTTTTTTGCACAGTTTTTCCTGTAACAGTGGTGGATATGTCTGGACTTACTACAGTTCATGTAGGTAAAGTCTCAGGTTGCAGTTGCACCTTTTGCACAAATGATTTATTATTTACACTTATTTGTAGAAGTATTTTTGTTTTACATGTTATTTAATTAAAAAAAGAAGATGAAAGAAACCACGTTTCTAGTGTTTTCATTTTCATTTAGCCCACGTGGGAAAAAATCGTATCGTGAATCGTGAATCGAGTTTTTTGGGAAAAAATCGGAGATTTTTTAAAAAGAGAAAATCACCCAGCCCTACTGACAAGTATGAGCTACAGCCCTAATACACCCAAAAATCGATCAAAATCTGATGGTTTCCTGTCAATATGCTTTAATCCTGCATTATGTATGGATGCAGCACACATACCTGGCATGAAGGAAATATATCATTCTTCAGAATTACCACGGAAAAAGAAGAGAAGCGATCCAAGTGGATACAAGCAATTCGTAGGGAATGTGATGGAACTCCCTGATCCCTCAAGTCTAAATGGGCCAAAGTTTGTAGTCAGCATTTCATATTCATACACAGCTGGTCAGGACACTGAGTTGGATCGTTTTTCCAGGAACCCTATGGTAATTATTTAAGAAAGCCTATAAATCAAGGGTAATTGGTAATTACATAAAACACTATAAAATCTCTTTGTTTTTCCTCCTTCACTGTTCTCCCTATATAATTTTTTTCCATCTGTATTGCTGAGCAACATGTACCCCCCCCCCTTTCATTTGGACATGTGAAATTTCAATAAGGTGGCCATAAAAAGCTTTGGCTTCAACTCAAAGCCTTTTTGGACACTTTTACACTTTGTATTCCTGATTCTGTCAACAATTGTTTTGTTTTTTTGACCGAAATGAAAAAAGCAAACAAATAATTGATATAGACAGCACTCCAATCCGAGCATGGATAGTTTCTGGTCATACATTTGTTTTTCGGGTGGTTCGAAACTCATTATATAGTCGTGGGACATTGTAGAAGTTTTTTTGTGACATGGGGGGTGTGGTGTTTATGTGCTTGTCAGTGGTATCTACGCAAATGTTTACCACTACTAAAATGGCGGCCGGCATTTTTTTTTTTATATATAACTTTATTAATATACAGACAATGTACATTTAACATACATTACAACACATGAAAGATTTTACATAAAATTACAAAACAATTACAGCATCATTGTTGTAGAATTTACAATAATATCAGATATAAAAAAGTTATTGCATAAAGTAAAATAGAAAGTTAATTTTCAACAGTCTATTTAAAAAAAACAGATAAATAAATAAATAATAATACTTTCTTATTCAAATTTCATTAAATGTCAGATTGCACATCAAATATTTTATTATAGTTATCCAAAAAAGTTTTATTCTTTTTATTATCAACAAGGGTCAAAGATCTATAGAGTGAGTTGAATTCTATTAAAAAATGAGGAAAGGTTGGTTTCGAGGCTGAAAACTTCTGTTTATGAATAAAATGTTTTCCTAACAGAATGAAAAAAATTAACTAAATATTGCAAACATTTGTTCTTATTTTCAAAATAACATATGACATCTTTTAGGGAAAAGCAGTATGACATGTTAACTCGGGTAAAGATGTATGAACACAAGTTACACCAAAATTGCATTGTGATATTACATTCAAAAAAACAAATGGTTTAAAGTTTCATCAGCAAGACCACAAAAAACACAAGTGTTATCTATATCTTTGAATTTAGAAAAATGGCGGCCGGTGTTACTAGGTTAAGTGTCCCTGATGATGACGTCACCGCGATGCTATGTATACTGAAATACATCGGAGTGTTGGTATGAGGCTCGGTTTAAGACACGGACAGATTCACACTCATTCGCGCAGTCTGTGTTTGTCTGTTTTTCTTTCGTACAGACCCCGAACCCACAGGGTAAAGATGTCTACATGTGGGCTCCGGTTCCGATGGTTCGGGTGGGGGGGGGGGGGGGGGGGGGGGGGGGGGGGGGGACAGCACCGACAGGATTCAAAGATGAGAGGGAGCGTAACGGACCAAAGCCAAACCCTTCACATGCACAATAAAACTACCCCTCAACTATACGGTGTGGCTGTTAACATTGGTTTAATAAAAATAAATACTTACCAAATGATCCGCTGATGACAAGCAGACAGAAGTTAACTAGCTAACATGTTAACTAGCTAACATGTTAACTAGCTAACATGTTAACTAGCTAACATGTAGCCTTAACCTCGGTAATTCCAGAGAAAATAGATCCGGCTTTAACAGAAAACATAAATATCTATGTTTTGTCTTGTGTCTACACACTTTACTGTCATACAAAATATAAGCAGAAACCTTCTATTTTAAGGATGTTTGTCACACAAACCTGGACTCCTCTCATCCCCCAACTGTCTGTGCGTCAAGGAGACGATGACGTCATCACGTGGCATAAACTCGCCACTTTACTGTCTCCGTCCATCATTGCTTAAATAGTTTTGTCGTGTTTTTTTCCTTCATGATTTGACCCACACCTACGATTCTTTTTCTTCCTATGTTTTCACTAACTTGTTAGTTTTCAGTCAGACTTCACTCCTGGGTGTTGTGGCTTCTTCTTCTACTTATTTTGTTACTGCAAATGTTCCACAGTGGGAACAGCGCCCCCCTTTACTCCCCCCAGATGTCATTACACCCACTGCATTAGTCCACATTTGTCCTGTTTGGGTTCATGTACAGAAAAACATGACTGCGTCCAAGATGTTAGCCTACGCTAATGTCTCTTTAGATGAGGTTAGCCTACGTTTCTGTACATTTAGATGGTTTTGATAGGTTAAAAGTGACGGAACAGTGAGATATTTTGAGTGATTGTGGACTATTTCATTCCATTTTAATCAGTAATGAGAAATATTATTATTAAGAACACTATGAAAAATTCTACACTGAGGGACTTTAACACTATTTAACACTGAAAAGAGTTATATTCTGTGATTTAAATTTGTGTTTATGACTATAACATTTACAAAAATTATCAGTTGGTTGAGTGTTGGGGTTTATTGTGTGTCATAATAACCTCTGAATAACCAGGTGACTAGTCATGAACAGACTTGGTATGAAAGTTAGGTTATAAAAATGACAGAAACAGGTGTGAGGGAGAGAAAGAGAAGAAAGAACTCAGTGTCTGTACTTCCCCCAGCATTCTAACTCCTAGGGCAGCCTAGACTGAACTGACTCATATATCATGTATACATGATATATGACTCACATAATTTTTAACTAACCTGACCATAGTCTTTCTCAAACAGGAATGTTTTCAACCTAATTTTAAATGTAGAGACTGTTTCAGCGTCTTTAATATTAAAGGGAAGCTGATTCCATAAGACAGGGGCCTGATAACTAAAGGCTCTAGCTCCTACTGTACTTTTAGAAACCCTAGGAACTTTCAATAAACCTGCATTCTGAGAACGAAGGGTTCTATTGGAATAGAATCAGACATCAGATGGATCAACACCCATGGCTCCAAGCCAATGGTGTATTTGCAAACTTTGTGACCTTGACCTTAAATCAGGGTTATTGACACATTTGATCAAATCCGACAATAGACTGTGGTTCATATTAGATATCAGATCAGAAATGTACAATATGTTTGCTACGCCACGTCACAGTGATGCCATAAGTAATCGAATATTGAACTGGCCACATCACATAAACTGAACCCAGGCATTTTTTTAATGTGCCCTCTAAGGGACTCCTATTGATCCATAAAATAAAATCTCGAGCAAACACAGAAATTATGTAAAAAAAAATAATATCCTGTTTTTATTTATCATGTAAAATCCCATTTGAACAATGTTTTATCAGCAACTAAGCATCATAGAATCTCCTGGGTTTTTTTTTTATATTCAATTTATTTAAAAAAAATACTGAAAAATCAAAGTTTGGTGGAGGTCTGCCGTCTCTGACTGCCTTGTTCTTCTATTTTTTTGTGAAGTGCTGGTGTGTGGAACCCTAACCGTAAGTGCTGGTGTGTGTGGAAGCTGAGGATGTGAAGGACTTGTTGGTTTCAGCCTCAGAAAGTCTAATTGTAATTGGTGTTAACTGCTAATAACACACATTATAATGAAGTGTACTCAGAGGTTAGGGGTGTTAGGTGGGTGTTTTTAGGGGGTTAAAGTGAATAAATGTTGCGGTGTGGCGCCATTGGATGCCTTTGGCCACTGGTGTTTGGGAGTATTCTGGGATGTTTGGGAATATTCTGGGATGTTTGGAGCGGCGACTGAGGGTGGGGGTTGTAGAAGGAGCAGAGGAATTCTTTGTGAGGAAGGCATATGATTTATATTTGTTTAAGTGTTGAATGGGAGGGGGGGGGGGCTCTGTGTGTGTGTGTGTGTGTAATCCATCTATGTGAATGGGAGCTGTTGCAGTAATTTAGATCAGTTTGTGTCTCCTGATAATGACACATAATTAGACTGTAGGTCAGTTGGTCAGACTCCTGATCTCTCTCTCTCTTTTCCCCTCCCCCTCCCCCTTCCCCTCTCCCCTCTCTCTCCAGTGTATATATAAACCTGACAGAGTAGTGGACATTCTGCATGTGTGTGTGTGTGTGTGAGACAAAAACAGGGAAAGTTAAACTATGCGTGTGTTTATATTCCTGTCCTTATGGGGACATTGATCTGTTTACCTGCTCTTATTATTTACATCATATTCTATTATTTTAATGCTCCCAACCCCTGGAAGCCAAACTGGACTGAATGTGGGTCTAGCAAGAAAAAAAGTTTGACACCCCTGCACTAAAATTTAGTAAAACAATATACTAAAATGTAGTAAAAAAAAAAAACACTAGAATGTTGTAAAAAATACAGTAAAAATACACTAAAATGTAGTAAAAATACAGTAAAATGCAGTAAAAATATAGTAAAATGTAGTACAAATATACTAAAATGTAATAAAAATACACTAAAATGTAGTAAAAATACAGTAAAATGCAGTAAAAATAGAGTAAAATGTAGTACAAATATACTAAAATGTAATAAAAAATACACTAAGATGTAGTAAAAATACAGTTAAATGCAGTCAAAATGCAGTAAAATACTCTAAAATGTAGTAAAAGTACAGTAAACTGCAGTCAAAATATGTTGAGTTAATGACATTTGAATTATTTATTAATTACATTTGACTCATTTTTGCTTAAGTAATATCAGTTAAAAATCACAGAGTAAAAATTAATTCTATTTTATTAGTAAAGCCAAGAACCTATAAATCAATATGATCCAGATATTTAGGAATATGAATTAATTCCACGTCAGTCAGTCTAAATGATTATTTTTGCAGATATTTGGTATATGTGAATGAATATTTTCCAGATAACTAGTAAATATTGGACAGTTTTCCTCCTGAAATGTATTTGGATTTACTCAACATGTGTTAAATCTGAAGGAAATCTAAAATAATTCAACTGATAATTGTATTATTTTGGATTTAATTATTATGTTTACATTTACTGAATAAAATCAACAGTTTTTAATCAAAGTTAAAATAATTAAAACCTATTTAATTATTTTAATTGTCACTTTGTTGATATAATTTATTTAAAGGTGTCATTCTGCTGAAAACTACTTTTCCACGCTGTCTTTGGAATCTGATGGGTCACTCCAAGTTACCAACACATGCTGTGTATGCTGTGTGGTGACAATATACCTGTAGATAAGTGATATTAATGATAATATACCTATAGATAACTGATATTAATGATAATATACCTGTAGATAACTGATATTAATGATAATATACCTGTAGATAAGTGATATTAATGATAATATACCTGTAGATAACTGATATTAATGATAATATACCTGTAGATAAGTGATATTAATGATAATATACCTGTAGATAACTTTTATTAATGATAATATACCTGTAGATAACTGATATTAATGATAATATTACCTGTAGATAACTGATATTAATGATAATATACCTGTAGATAAGTGATATTAATGATAATATACCTGTAGATAACTGATATTAATGATAATATACCTGTAGATAACTTTTATTAATGATAATATACCTGTAGATAACTGATATTAATGATAATATACCTGTAGATAACTTTTATTAATGATAATATACCTGTAGATAACTGCTGGTTTGTTTGTTTTTTTGGGGGGTTAATGAACACATTTCAGGTGGAAAGTTTAGGTTTTTGTGAATATTTCTATCATGTTTGTATAAAATTGTGGATTGAAAAGGCCCAAAGGTTTTTTATTAAAAAGCTGATTTAGCTTCTTGTGTGAATGAGTGAGTGAAGAAGCAGCGTTTGAGCTTTAAGCTAAAAATGATTGCATGTATTATTTTTTGTGTGATGGAACATTATTCTGGTTTCCCAACAATAACAGTGGGACAGAAAACAGCTGTCATTAAGAAAAACCTCAACAACAGCATGATTAATGGATCACATCAGCCGTGTGTGTGTAGGTAATTAGACGCTCATTAAGAAGTAGTCCAAACTAAGCTGTTGGACTTTCCATGAGCTGCTCTGGTGGCTGCGGGATGGCCGGCGCTCACACACATTTACCTTAAAACAACAGCAGCAGTCATGTAGTGATGTGGTTTATTTAGCCACTAACAACCATGTGTCATCTTCACCCTCATTAACTAGATATATATATATATATATATATATATATATATATATGTATATATGTGTGTGTGTGTGTGTGTGTGTGTATGTGTGTGTGTGTGTGTGTGTGTGTGTGTTGTAACAGGTCCACTCTGGTTTCCTGCTCTGCATATGGCAGCGTTTACAACTTCCAACACTTGGAATATCTGACACCTTCACCTGGATGCAATACTAGAGTGTGTGTGTGTTAGAGTATGTGTGTGTGGTGCTTATATTTCTATTTTAATGGGGACATTGATCTGTTTCCACAGTCACACCATGGGGACCAACATTCAGGTCCCCACAAGGGTTAACAAGTATTCAGAGAATGTCTAATCTCGCCCCTATTTTGTTCCAATCTCCAGTTTCTATGACAACCTGTTCTTGAATTAGAGCCAATAATGTAATTTTGACCTTTCTGCTAAATGCAACCTTGACTTTTGACCTTTTGTAATATTGATAATTTGGTTATTTATATCTATGCATCAGTGCGTGTAATATTATGATGATATATCCAGTATTGATTAAGTTATAGCTTGTTTCCTTCCTTCCTTGATTATTATTAGCTTTGCTTAACATCCAACATTTCACTGGTTGTTCAGTTGTTTAATGATAGACATGAGATATGAGTTTGTATCAAATAATACTGACTTCTGTCAAACATTTGTACATTAAATAACACTTCCTAAAGTAACTTAATTAATCAACATAACATTGGTATTCTAACATTGTTTACTGTTCAGTCATAATGAATATTATCGTAGACAAGCTCAAATCTATATCCTATACAGCACAGGTGTCTCACCTGTGGGGGATGGGGGTGTTGTGACACCCCCACTTCTACAGCCAAATGATTTCACACCCCCCACATTTTCCTCAAGTTATATATTGTATCGTTCTACAGAGTTGGTCTCACCTACTTTTTATTGCAGGATAAACGGTTACTGTCGTCACAATCACACCAGACAAACAGCAGTAACATTGTGGGGTCGTTACAATATCTATGGTTTAAACCATTTACCAGTGGTGGCTGCTGAACTGGTATTCATTAATACCAAATAAAACACACACTTGTACACATCACTATTCATTCATTTATTTTGGATTTAACCCCAAAGACAACAACATCTGTTCCACTATGAGGCTGGAGTTGGTATTATTATCCCCCACCCAAATGTGGTTCAGACCTGGAGGATAATATGACGACGTGACCCAACGTAACGAACGACAAGATTTGTGCGAATTTCATGGATTCCATTGGAATAGACAGAAAAGCTATGAACAATCTGACAACATCTGAGGAGGATCAATATCTGCAAATAAAGAAGTAATATAGAAGAATAAAGTGGACTGACACACACAAACACACACACACACACACACACACACACACTCACACACACTCACACACACACACACACACACACACACACACACACTCACACACTCACACGTACACACACTCACACACACACACACACACACACACACACACTCACACACACACACAAACACACACACACACACACATACACACACTCACACACACACACACACACACTCACACACACACACACACACACACACACACACACACACACTCACACACACTCACACACACACAAAAACACACACACACACACACTCACACACACACACACACACAGATAGGGCTGCCAACTCCGTGAGGGGAAAATACGGGACCCTATGGCAATTTTTTAAAATAAAATCATCAATGGCAAAATAACTATTTTGTCTCGTTTAAAGTTCAGCTCAATACTGGACGTAAGTTTGTTTTTAATTTGGGACAATTCCGTCTTTAAGGGTCGTTTGACAGCCCTCCACACAGACACTGTAGGCGACCTGTCAATCAAACGAACACATACATCTGTACTGTCTATGAACATTAGCTTAGATGCTAATCAGCTGTTTTAACAAAACACCGGTGCTAACGTTAGTGTATGACAACTTGACAATTAACAGTATTAACAGTTTCATAACTAAAGCTAAAGTTGATGAACTTAGCATCAGATGGAAGTGACGGCTGCCTTAACAGCCAATCACGGCTCACTTGACCACAGTGTGTTTGTGGCAGGTTTGTAGTTAAAACCCTCTCTATCTAACCACTCCTTTAGCTGTTTTCTTCAGCTTCTACATCCAACCATAGCACACGTAGTTCTAGAACCACTTTTCCTCTTGTCGTTGTCCATAATTTTTCTCACTAAATCACTCAGTGTTAACATGTAAAGGAGGAGGAGCCAGACAGGAAGTGAACAGCATAATCAGGAAGTAAATCAGAAACAGGTTGTAAGTTCATGGTGCTTTACACACCTTTGAGAATGATGACGTTCCATATTTACCAGCCAATAAACAACAGCCAGACTCATGTGCATGCGCCCCTGTGGCCTCCTATCAAATGCATTATGTCAGGTGTAGAGTCCTGGTAGAGTGACTCTATGTTCAGTAAATGGAGAGAGCGGTGGGCGCTCCGTTTGACGTAACAACTTAACGTAAGCAAAGCGTAACTTGTTTTGTGAATATGAACAATATCGTATCAGAACTATGTTAATTTAATACTTTAATTAATATGTCAAAGATGTTAGCCTGTTAATTTAAATGTTTTGAGATCAAATTGTGTTTTGTTTTTTTTTTTCGCGTCCGCCATGGGGCGGCGCCCCTGCACCCAAGCGGACCAGCCGCCACTGCTGTTTACCCACCCTGGCGGTACACCAGCATAAGGAAATGAAGCGCACCTCAGTTCCAGGGCCAAATGTAAACAGCTCTTGTTTGCAGTGTTAACAAACAGTCATCAACCAGTAAGTAATGAGAAATGTTTCTGTTGTTAAACTAAGTTAAATAAACTATGTCTTGCTTTGTGATATATACCCTAAAATTATTTTGGATATTTTCAGTCGGGGTAGGGAGGGGCAGGTTTTAATTCTTATTATATTTCTGCCAAAAGTTTTCTTCTTCTTGGAATAAATGTTTAATTGAGGGAAAACACATTTTTGTGATTATTTTCATCCATATATTATTTTTTAATATAAAAATGTCACCATTAATGGGGAATTGTGTCGCCGCTGCTGC
Organism: Siphamia tubifer; assembly: GCA_020466265.1. Lineage (NCBI taxonomy): Eukaryota > Metazoa > Chordata > Actinopteri > Kurtiformes > Apogonidae > Siphamia > Siphamia tubifer. Next base: position 53,484,766 of record CM035783.1, read on the forward strand.
TGCAGTTGGGGCTGCTACTCGAAATGCTTCCGGAAAGCATTCGGGTGCAACATTATATTGATCAATTAAGTTAGTTCTGTGCTTCTCAGAACTGTGGTGGAGCGTAATATTGGAGAATGAAAAACACCCACTGCACCACATCATAGAAGGACAGAGCAGCAGCAACAGCAGTGACAGTGGGAGGTTCAGGAGATCCTTAGGCCCAACAGTTACTAGACTTTATATGATTTGTGCCTATATTAGTACTATATTATTATCTATCTATCTATCTATCTATCTATCTATCTATCTATCTATCTATCTATCTATCTATCTATCTATCTATCTATCTATCTATCTATCTATCTATCTATCTATCTATCTATCTATCTATCTATCTATCTATCTATCTATCTATCTATCTATCTATCCACCCATCCACCCATCCACCCACCCACCCACCCACCTATCTATCTATCTACCCACCCACCCACCCACCCACCCATCTATCTATCTATCTATCTATCTATCTATCTATCTATCTATCTATCTATCTATCTATCTATCTATCTATCTATCTATCTATCTATCTATCTATCTATCTATCTATCTATCTATCTATCTATCTATCTATCTATCTATCTATCTATCTATCTATCTATCTATCTATCTATCTATCTATCTATCTATCTATATATGTATTATACAAATGTTTGACACAAGTCAGTGTTATTTTATACAAACTCATAATCTCATGTCTATCATTAAACAACCAGTGAAATGTTGTTAAAGGGACAGTTCAGTATTTTTCAGATGAATGTGTTTGTCATCAGTGTCTTTACTCTGGTGCACCCACACTGACTCCGCCCATCTCTTCAGACTCCACCCCTTTACTCTGGTGCACCCACACTGACTTACCCCCCACAGTGTCCTGTGAGCCCAGTTCTGGTCCGGTTCTGGTCAAAGCCAAAGTAGTCCCGGCAGGTTTCCTGGGGTCAACAAAATAAAACGTGTTTCTTCTCAAAACAGTATGTGTTGGAATGAGTGATTTATTTACATAACAAAACTGTCACGGAAGAAAAACTCACACCTCGTAATTGCTCAATTGCTCAATAGTGATCAGTGCACTAGCATTGTCACTGCTAACAGCTGTGCACCTGCACATAGCAGCCACTAAAACTGACCAACAACTGATGAAAGTAGTTTACTAACGTACACAGAAAAAAAAATCAGTAAAATGGACAAAATTTACCAAATTGTTCAGTAAAATGAACAAAAATATTCAGTAAAATGAACTAAAATGACCAGTTGTTTGGGCAGTGTCAGCTGCAGTAAACCACAGCTGTCCTGGGGCAGCCCCTCTGACACTGGAGGCAGGAGGCCCAAGGACACAACAGACTGACTTGGACAGAGTGGGATTCAAACCACCAACCCTTCAGTTATTGGATGACCTGCTCTACCAACTGAGCCATGGCTGCATCACCCCACATAATCTCTGAATACTAGGTACAATAGAAGACGTTAGGATGGAAATGTGGGATTGTGTGGAGTTAAAATAAAACAGGTGGATGAAGAGGAAGAGTGTGTGTGTGTGTGTGTGTGTGTGTGTGTGTGTGTGTCTGTGTGAGAGTGTGTGAGTGTGAGTGTCTGTGTGTGTGTGTGTGTGTGTGTGTGTGTATGTGTGTGTGTGTGTGTGAGAGTGTGTGAGTGTGAGTGGAAAGTATGTGAGTGTTTTAGTGGTAGTTGAGAACAGATGACATTAGAGGATGTTTAGGAGGGTTGTGTTAAATAGTGGATCATTTTTTTGTCCTGCTGCCAAATATCCACTAAAACCACTTCATCCATTTGACTGTAAAACACATAGAACCATGAGCTGCTGTAATAAACTGCCCTTTACTGTGGAGGGTGGGGGGGGGTGCGGGGGGGCAATGAATGAAGCTACTGACAAAAGCAGCAGTAAGAAAAAAAACATACATACTGTAACTTTTATTATTATTATCTTGTGTATTTTAGTGGATTTTGACATATTTAGTTTATTTTTTAATGAAATAAAACAACTTATTTTTCAGATTATTTAGATTACTTGACATTCTATTTCAGTTCAGTTTTTTTTTCGAGCGCGCAATAATCATCCAAACATCTTTGAAAATGGTCAACAAATGTTTTTCTTGTACTGGAAAAGGAGTGTGAAAAAGTGAAACATATAAACTCCACCCCTTTTACAAAATAAAATCCAATAGATACTGCATTAACACACTATATAGTTTTTTATGTTCATTCATCATTAGCACAAAACATTCATAACATATATATAAACATTATTTATAAATCACCTCATACTATAAGTACATTCACTATAAATTAACTACAAATACAATGAATAAATATGATATTATCTCCTAAAGTAAACATGATAGTTTTATTACAATATAAGACTTATTCACCTGTTCTTCTACCTTATAACTAAATATTAATTTATGTAATATAAACATTATATGGAATCTAAACATATTGAATATGAACATTATATTTATATTTAATATTAACCTCAACATTAACACATATTAATCCATTTTTATTATTAATCTGATTAAAGATTTTAACAAAAACCATGAATTAAGCAACAACAAAAAAGGAATGTGATCTGCCTTGGCAGAGTCTGGACTGGACTTTGACCTCTGACCCCTCCTTCCATTTATTGTTCAGTTAATGTGTTTGAGCTGCTTCTTCACCTGTCCTCCTCTTCCTCCTCTTCCTCCTCTTCCTCCCTGTGTTTCTTCACCTGTCCTCCTCTTCCTCCTCTTCCTCCCTCTGCTGTTGTTATTAATCATAAACACTAATCCACTTATTTCACCTCTGGTTTTAATCTGATCTTAAACCCCCCCCCCTGTCCCCTGACCTACGACCCCTGATCTGCTTCATTTAACACTAATCTGATTACTACAGTACACATGGAGCAGCTGATTCATCCACCAGGTGTGGACACCTGAGTGGAACCCCTCCCCTCCTGGTGAATCAGCTGTCATCATCAGGCTCCGCCCACTGCAGCGCTCATCACTGGTGCGTTGTGTAAACTGTCTATATTCAGACTGAGATTTAAATAAACTCTACTTATTAGATGTTTTAGATTTTCTGAGTGAATGTGCAGCTGTTTGACCTAAAGCTTTTCTAAAACACTTCAACATGTTTATGTTTCACTGAAGTCACAGCCACGAACACTCTGATAACACTTCCCAAAACTGGGTCTGCTGTCAGGTCTGGATCTGGATCTGCTGTCAGGTCTGGATCTGGTGTCAGGTCTGGATCTGGATCTGCTGTCAGGTCTGGATCTGGTGTCAGGTCTGGATCTGGATCTGCTGTCAGGTCTGGATCTGGTGTCAGCTCTGGATCTGGATCTGCTGTCAGGTCTGGATCTGGTGTCAGCTCTGGATCTGGATCTGCTGTCAGGTCTGGATCTGGTGTCAGGTCTGGATCTGGATCTGCTGTCAGGTCTGGATCTGGTGTCAGGTCTGGATCTGGATCTGGTGTCAGGTCTGGATCTGGTGTCAGGTCTGGATCTGGATCTGCTGTCAGGTCTGGATCTGGATCTGGTGTCAAGTCTGGATCTGGTGTCAGGTCTGGATCTGGATCTGCTGTCAGGTCTGGATCTGCTGTCAGGTCTGGATCTGGATCTGGTGTCAAGTCTGGATCTGCTGTCAGGTCTGGATCTGGATCTGCTGTCAGGTCTGGATCTGGTGTCAGGTCTGGATCTGGATCTGGTGTCAAGTCTGGATCTGGTGTCAGGTCTGGATCTGGATCTGCTGTCAGGTCTGGATCTAGAATATATTTTAATGATTATCTCCGCCAAGGAGGTTACGTTTTTGCCAGAGTCTGTCTGTGTGTCTGTGTGTCTGTGTGTCTGTGTGTCTGTGTGTCTGTGTGTCTGTGTGTCTGTGTGTCTGTCTGTCTGTACCCCAAAAACTTATGGACGGATTTTGATAAAATTTTCAAGGTAGGTTGGTAATGGGGAGATCTGGAAATTATTAGATTTTCAAATTTCACATATAACAATTATCTGCAAAAATAATAGACTGACTAAGGTGGTTAATTCATATTCCTAAATATGTGGATTGTATTGGTTTGTAGGTTGTTGACTTTACTGACAAAATAGAATTAATTTCTACTCCGTGATTTTTAACTGATATCATTTAAACAAAAATTAGTCAAATGTAATTAATAAATAATTAAAATGTCATTAACTCAACATAACAATGATCCAAACTGCACATGTAGAGTTCAATACAATTTATTTAGTTCATATTAATTAAACCCAGTTACACTTTTTACAGTGTGTGGAAATATTACACTTTACAAATTCATCCCAGGGGCCACATTGGAACCTGTGGCTGGCCTCATTTGGCCCACGGGCCGTATGTTTGAGACCTCTGTTTTAGTGGGGTTTTTCAGTTTTGTTTTTTACTGCATTTTATTGTATTTTCACTGAATTTTACTGTATTTGTACTATTTGTACTACAAGTCTATTTTTAGTCCATTTTAGTCTATTTTTACTGCATTTTAGTGTATTTTACTGCATTTAATGTATTTTTTAACTACAATTTAGTGTATTTTTATTAGATTTCAGTGTATTTTTACTATATTTTAGTGTATTTTTACTACTTTTTATTGTATTTTTACTGCATTTTAGTGGGGTTTTACTACATTTGACTCTATTTTTACAGTATTTTAGTATATTTTTACTGCATTTTAGTGATGTCAAGCTTATTTTCTTTCCAGAGCCACATTCAATCCAGTTTGACTTCCAGTGGGTGGGAGCAGTAAAATAATAGAATGTGAGGTAAATAATAAGATGACATCAAATGAGTCAAATGTAATTGATAAATAATAAACAAGTCATTAACTCAACATAACCCTAACCCAACTCCACATGTAGACTTGAATAAAATTAATTTAGTTCATATGAATCAGATCCAACAGCAGAACCAGGGTCAGACCCACAACCTAAAGGAGTGACGGCATTTCCTGTTTTCGTTGCCATAGTAACAGCAGAGATATGTGATGGAAGCGAAGAAGGCCGATGTTTTTGGTTGGACGTCTGCCACCACCGTTCCCTCCTCTGTCACTGTGTTTACATTCTCCTCCTGCCGCAGGAAGCCATTTTTAAAGCTTCAGCAGTGGAATTATGGGTAAGTGGGTGAGTGATGGGCAGAAGACGACCTCACCATAAACAAAGAGCGTCCTGCTTCTACACAGAAAGAAAGAGAAGGTTCCGGAGTTTGGGTTCAGAGTTAGAAATAGAATTGAGACTTAATGCTACGACTAAAACTAACCACTAGTTTAATACTTAACTAGTCACTGACTATTGAAACCATTAGTCCACGAATCTGATAATTATTAATTTTTTCTTAAATGTGTCATGAAGTTGATTTAATTCTGTGTCAAATGATAATAAACACAAGAAAGATGTGAACAGTGAAAACGCTGCATGTTGTATTGAACAAGTATAAAACTTTAAATTTGTTATTGCATTCCCCATGTGTTTGCATGTAATGCAAGCACACGGGTATATTATTGTTTATCACATTTATGACTTCTGACTTACACAAAAACTTTTTTTTTTTTTAAATGCGGCTTTGACCAAACATTTTGACAGTAAACTGTATGGCCTCATCTTGAATGATGTGTTACCTACCAGGATTGACATTACGATGCACCTATTTTATATAAAATGCATAAAAAAAAAAACAGTCAAAAATGTCCACCTGAAATTAATTGGGCCATGTTTATGTGGCTATAACTCCCAAATTATACAGAGTGTTTTGCAGTGAATAGGAAAAATTCTTCCAATTCTCCCAGAGATGACACGTGTGGTCTCATAATTCTGATATGTCGTACAGATTTTGCATTATTGTGCAGAATAAAACATTCATTCTTAATGTGACCAAATTTTTTTTTTCACCTTTTTTGCCAATGCTACTGATTTTTGTGGTGTCTTTAGGATGTGATTGTCATGAGGGTGTGATTTACGGTTGTCGATAGAGAACTCAGTAAATCCACCCTGAAAAGACCAAAATCTGACTTTTTATCAGTGGGTGATGTCATCGCTAGAGCACGAGAGAAGAAAAAATTAAGCTGAAAAATGTCTCAATAACTCGTCCTCACGACAAAACCATAAATAGTAGACAAACAATCTTTTCCACAAATGTTGCCATGGTTGTGAGAATTCAAACAAACCAGGGTTTGAAGATCTAGCTCTTTTTAAAGTGAAATGACAGGAACCTGTTTGGGATGATGTCAGGGATTTCTGTCAATAGACTTCTATTGGAAAAATCATTTCTGTCTCATGTTGAGTTCAGTGTTTTTTAAATTGTTCTAACTCACTTATTTTTCACAGTACACACATAAAAAGTACATGTACTTGTTCCTCATGATCAACCTTTTTTTTATCACCAATTATTTACAGTTTTCCCAAAAATCAGCAGTTCAGAGGCATGGTTTAACATTCAGACAGGCTTTACTCCAAGTCAGCTCTCTGTGTGCGTCTGTGTGTAACTCCAGGCTCGTTTCCATGGCAACGGGGAAAGTCCCTTACTCACAGAAAATGGGAGGAGCTTTAATAGAAGTGACTCAGTCCACAAACACTGACAAACAGATTCCACATATGAATTGAACAGCAGATATTTATTCCTTTCACCAGCTATAACTGCAACGATCCGATAAGAGACAAACACACAGGGTTACATTTCCTTCAGGAAATGGATGGAAGTCTAGTTTCTGTCTGTTACCACTCACACTCACACACAGTTAAGGTTAAATGTCTGGAGGTGATTGTGTCTGATTTTAATGTGATCACACATTTGGACTAAAAATGAAAGAATACATTTTAAGGTCAGATTTTTGCAGAATAGGATAGTAATGTGTCATCCATCTGAGCATGTGCGGCCATTGCCATGATGACAGTGACACCAGCTCAGAACTGGGGGGATGGGGGGGGGGGGGGGGTGTAAATCCAGAGCGTGTTGGTTGATGGTGTTGGTGTCACATGTTTGTTTCTGGTAAAAGCTGGAGCTTATGTGAGTGTGTGAGCATCAGAACAGATAGATGTGCTGCTGGTTAACAGTGTGTTTATAAAAGACTGCTTCCAGCAGCAGCCTGTTCAATAAACAGCCTGACAGTGTCTTCAATAAACAGCCTGACAGTGTCTTCAATAAACAGCCTGACAGTGTGATGGATGTTTGCACTCTGGGGCTGACTAAAGGCTCTTCTATGGCTCTATCTATGGACAACACTACTGCTCACATTTACCACAGGTTTACCACAATGCAAAGTAATAATGATAATAACTAGACTTCCATCCATCAGCTGAAGGAAATGTAACCCGTGTGTTTGTCTCTTGTTGGATCGCTGTAGTTATAGCTGGTGAAAGGAATAAATATCTGCTGTTCACTTCATATGTGGAATCTGTTTGTCAGTGTTTGTGGACTGAGTCACTTCTATTAAAGAGTTACACACACAGACGCACACACAGAGCTGACTTGGAGTAAAGCCTGTCTGAATGTTAAACCATGCTTCTGACCTCCTGAGATTTTTGGTAAAACTGAAAATAATTAGTGAAACTAAGTTGATCATGAGTGACAAGAGGTTCTGAGGAACAAGTAGATATATTTATTTTTCTTGTACTGTGAAAAACAAGTGAGATACAGTAGTTTTAAAACCACTGAACTCACCAAAATGAAGCAGATCTGTTAGTCTGTCAGTCATGTTAAAGTCCCGCCCACAGTGTTTGTCAATCATGTTAAAGCTCCTCCCACAGTCTTAATTGTCTGCAGGTGTTTCATAGTGCCAGGAGCACTGTTGCCATGGTGATGAGCAGTGGCGGGAACTTCAAAGGGCAGACTCATAGACAGCTCCACACTCTGTTACATGGAAAAAATAGGTGTGAACATACTGCCGAACTACTGCCATTTTTGGAAAAAACGTAAATAATTGGTGAAAACAAAGTTGATGATGAGTGACAGGAGGGTGTGAGGAACAAGTACATGTACTTTTTATGTGTGTACTGTGAAAAATAAGTGAGTTAGAACAATTTAAAAAACACTGAACTCAACATGAGACAGAAATGATTTTTCCAATAGAAGTCTATTGACAGAAATCCCTGACATCATCCCAAACAGGTTCCTGTCATTTCACTTTAAAAAGAGCTAGATCTTCAAACCCTGGTTTGTTTGAATTCTCACAACCATGGCAACATTTGTGGAAAAGATTGTTTGTCTACTATTTATGGTTTTGCCGTGAGGACGAGTTATTGAGACATTTTTCAGCTTAATTTTTTCTTCTCTCGTGCTCTAGCGATGACATCACCCACTGATAAAAAGTCAGATTTTGGTCTTTTCAGGGTGGATTTACTGAGTTCTCTATCGACAACCGTAAATCACACCCTCATGACAATCACATCCTAAAGACACCACAAAAATGACTGCGTTTTAAAGTTTAAATAAAGTCTGTGCCACAAAGTATGAAGAAGCAGTAGCATTGGTGGTCTGGGTGGTGGTCTGCGTAGTTGCTGGTGGTCTGGGTATTTTTTGGTGGTCTGGGTATTTGTTGGTGGTCTGCATCTCATTCAGTGTTTGATGTCCAGTCATTATTTTGCTGCTGTATAGACTTACTGTATGAGCCTGTGTGTGTGTGTGTTAGCGTCTCCAGGCTAATGTCATTAGCGCTCTGACCTCTTGACCCTGGGCAGCGCCAGCTCTTGTAATGACCCCTAATAACCCCCCCCCCCCTTGTGCGCTGGTTCGATTCCAGACCCTCTGTGAGACTGGGTTCATGTCCCACAAAACTGATCCTCTAACTTTTTACAGTGTGACGCTCCGCAACACTGCTACGTCTACTTAACAAATTAATTTGTTCCAGAAGTGTTTTTGTACCATTACTTTTTCTAAAATAGTCACATTTTACATGTAAAAGGCCTGATTGGTTCCAAGGCCCCCAAAACTACTCCCTAAACCCTTTGAAAATAACACATTTAGTATAAATTATGTTTTAAAACACAAAGAAAATGTAGATTTTAGATGTAATTTATTGGTCTCAGTGGGGTTCACTGACTGAACATTAAACATTAAACCATTACAATGAACCAGACATGTGGGCAATTTTCATACAATTGTGTTTTAATTGTCACTTACACTTTCATTGGTGTTGGTGAAATATCGATCCAAAGACGAAAGACTTTGACCACTTTTTATAATCTTCCTAAAATGCACAAGTCATACATCATCAAAGTTAGCAAGACTCATGAACATTTTTATGGGATGGTTTTTTTTCCAGGAATTGAGAAAGTTGATGACATGTGTCCAGCATGTCTTTTATTGGTGCTGATGGAATGATGACTCAGATAAAAAAAATCTAAATTATTAGATAAAACATCAAAATTATCAGATAAAAAGTCTAAATTGAAGCAGTTTTTTTCAACATCGCCATAGCAACAAGGGCTTTAGTTTAGTGCAGAAGGCTTTGTTCTGAGGCCTCCCATTGGTTCAAATCTATAATTCTGTAGATTTCTATTTAAGGGTTGTCTAGAGGGAATCCCCATCTTTCCAACGGTACCAAACATGACGGGGAAATACCGAACGCCAGCGCCAAGGAAAGTCGTGTTTGGAGTCGATTTGTCTTAGTTTTAGACTTAATTACTGTCAGAGTCAGTTGTTGTTCTTCCTAAAAGACATGATTGGAAGAAGTTACGCTAGGAATTTAACAAACACTCATAGTTAGAAGTGTTCAGGAGATATTTTACTGGGATTTTATCAATAAACTTTGATAATTTTGACCCATATAACGTGTTTGAGGCTAAAGTTAGAAAAACTGCTGTGACTGAACCACTGCTTTAATGATGGAGGGTCAAATATATATACATATCACATAATCTCAGAATTCTTTGTTTTTAAACTCACCAGGTCCAAAACACCCAAAACAGCCAAGAGAAATTAAAAATGGATGACATGCAAAATATAAAAATGTTTTACTATAGTTTTTATTGATTGTGACGGTTAAAAAAAGACATATAGGAGCCCATTGGATGATTTTCCTGAAGGACAGTGAAATGCCTTTGTTTGTGGGAGCCCCCCCCAACCAGCCCCCTGACCACAGTAATATCCATCTGAGTCCTAACCCTAACCCTAACCCTAACCCTGAGGTCAGGACAGGTGGAAAGACAAATCCAAGCCACAGGTGTGAAATGAGTGAAAAACAAAAGAGAAAAGAAAAACAACATTTAAAAAATGTTTTAAAATGTATAAAAATAAATATGTTTGGAATTAGAAGTTTCACAAGCAAATCCTGCCACACTATTTCTTACCTTAAGCTTTTTTATATAAATAAATAAATAATAAATCATGTTCCTGAGGCTAAACTGACCAAAATGTCCCCACTTTAATAGAAACATTAAAATAAAAGATATTAGTGTTAAAATATTCCAGTGAAGTTAACTCTGTCTGACCCAATGATTCACTCCACTGAAGTTTGACAAGTGAAATTAGCAGCTATCTTTAGCTTGACGTCTGGGCCTGTGTGTGTGTGTGTGTTAGCGTTAGCGTGTGTCCTGTCTCCAGCGTGGCCTCAGGCGTGTTGTTGCTTTACCTCATTAAGCCATGAAAGAATGGCCAGACCACCATGGCGAACACACACTCATGCTATTGTGCTGCAGTAATTATGGTCCGAGCCTCTCATGTCCCCACTAGAGAAAAGAGTCCAAATGTCACTGAAGAACCATTCACACACTGTCTGGTTCAGTGTGCGGCGCTGGAAGCTAAAAGGATCATTTCTCTTCGTTAGTGTTCCTTATTAACATGTAGCCTGCAGACACACAAGCGCTAGCTGTCCCCCGCGTGGCCTCTGGGGAACATAGATCAGTGTATTACCGTCTGACATCCAGACCCTTCCATGTTTCTACAAGACTGATATCCTCAGTCCAGACCTGGACTCAGTATTAGTCCACTT